>CM042157.1:4146023-4171023 GCA_023376005.1 Doryteuthis pealeii
AAATGATTTTCCTTGTTTGTATTTCTGACTTCCTTCTAAATTTTCTTTACATTCTTTTGTGTTTCTCGTTATTTATTTTCTTTTTAATTCTGCGTTCCGTCTTTTCTTTCGTCTCCATTTTATCTCCGGTTTCTTCACGGGAGATCACGTGACTATCCGTTTCCTTAATTCTCTAAAGCTCTCCTCAGTATTCTAACTGATTTTATCAGTAAGTGTCGTTTCGGTGGTCTTTATTCTTCTTCTGATTTCCAGTCTTTCTAATCACTGCCTTAGACTCTTTGAGATTGGTCCCAAGAACTCTAACATGTTGACAAGTTTTTTCTTCTTTTTTTTTTTTTTTTTTTTTAGTCAATACTAGGTCTGCTCTCCTGGCTAGGATAAGGTGGTCCGTGTTGATCTCGTAGTCCCAGAGAATTTTATGCGTTTCATTCTCATAAACAGATTCTCGTTTATCCATACACCATTTTGTTTTATACTCAGATTTGAATTTCCTGTATAATTACCAGTGGATCACCTTCCCAACCCAGTCGTGCATTTCAGTTGTATTCGCGTTGTGCTAGTTTGCTACATTCACTTAATAGATGGTTTATGGTCGTAGGTCTATTATTATTATCTCCTTTTGAGTTTTCACACCAGTGTTAGCTGATGGTATTTCACTGGATTCTGAGTGACAGCAAGTCTCCTCAGGTCTCCAGGACTCTTCTGAATATTCTGGCAGATTGCAGCAGTGCAGTGTTCTGAATGGTTTCAATCCTTCCTTTGATATCCAAACTTTCCAAACCCTTTTCTAATCCTTTTGGGACTGTTCCAAGTGCACCAACCACAATTGGTATCACATTCACTTTCATGTTCCATAACTTTTTCAGTTCTCTGGCAAGGTCCAGATATTTGTCCATTTTTTAAATTTTTCCTTTAGCTTCACCCTGTGATCTGCTGGCACTGCAAAATCCACCAGTTGACAAGTTCTTTCTTTTTTGTTTATCAACAGTAGGTCTGGTCTTCTTGCTGGGATTATATTATATTATTATTATTATTATTATTATTATTATTATTATTATTTATTTGTTTGTCACATCAGCTACAACTGACAGTTTACAATGGAGTGACAGCCACTATAGGACTCCTCCAATATGGAAATGGTCCTCAATCCTATGTCGCAGTTGCTTTTCAGTTATCAAGGAATTTCTTGGTTCTTTGGGTTCGTTGTTCTCATTGAGTTCTAGTCCAAAAAGAGCGACGTCAACATTGCGAAAGATTTTCTGATTCTTGTTTACAAAAACAATATCTACTTACTTGCATGGCGTGACATATGGAAAAATATCACTGTAAGATAATTGAATACTTTCATCTTTGTTATTGTTATCATCGATGTTTTCTTGTTCATCATGTTTACCTTTTTATCAGATACTATGTACAAAATGGAGGCGCGTGGCATAATGGTTATAATCGTAGGAAATAGAGTCGAGTTCAAATGCTAGACAAGGCTGTTTGCATTTCATATAGCGCTAATACCGCGTAGTGTTATGGTTAAAGTCATGGGAAATGGACTCGTCGACCAGAGTTCAAATCCTGGACGTTGTAATTGCATTTCACTTAGCGCTAATGCCCTTGGGAAAGGTATGAATCCTACTCTCCCTCCATCTATGGCAAATAGTGGGGTAGACTGGGCTCTTTAACTTTGGTTAGGCAATCAGTCTAGGAGAAGGAAAACTCTGAATTCAAACCTGTTAAACTCTGCTTAAGAAATTGACCTTATGTACATACTGCTCATGCGGAGGGCTTGGTAAATAAATATAGCGCTAATACCATTGGGAAAGGTATGAATCCATATATTGTTACTCCAGCTATGGGTAAAGTAGTAGAGCAGACTGTGTTCTTTAACCTTGGGTAGGTAACCAGTCTAGGAGAAGGAAACACTCTGAATTTGAAAAACCTGAGGTCAGTCGTTGATTGGGTTCTGGGCATTCCTTGTGTACCAATTCTTTCCTATCGACTGTGCCAAAAAGTGTGGATGGTCCAACACAAGCCCTCACCACTATAAACAAAACCACTGTGTGGGCTGTTCATTGGATGAACCCTCATGCGTCGAAATCGGCATGATTATCCATCTTTTTCATGTACGAAATGCCAAATTCGATGAAAATACATAGTTATTTTACCTATTAACCGGCTTTTCCATATATGATTCACTTTTTATACTGTAGTAAAAAGTTTCAGCGATATTTTTCTTTTTGTGGTCAAGTTTTCTCCGTTCCATGTCACCATAAAAATAAAAATCATGATTTATGAGTTTTTCCCCTTCAACGTAGTTTGTGTTTACCGGGACAAGTGCAGTTGTTCTCCATTAGACTCTTATGGAATATTCGTCCATGCAGATGTATATGCATAAAATAGAGACAAAATAAAAAGAAATTTACAGAAATACAAAGGTTTGAATTCTGAGTTATCCTTCTCCTAAATCGATTGCTATACACAAGTTAGAAAGCCAATTTTGCCCTACTATTTACCCAGACTTGAACGGCGAATTGTTGAATCCATACTGATCTTTCGAACTGATTTAGTGAGTGGCTATTTTCGTTGTTTCATTCTTCTTCTTCTTCTTCTTCTTCTTCTTCTTCTTCTTCTTCTTCTTCTTCTTCTTCTTCTGTAGGTGTGGCGCGCCACTTCAATACAAAAAAATCTCCCTGGTCTAAGGCTGTCCGGCTGATACCGACAATAGGCCACTCCGCCAACAACTCGTATGAGTAGCACAGACATATGAACGGTAAACTGAGGAGCTGATGGTAGGTGTGGCGCTCGCCCCAGTTACTAAAAACAATCTTCTAGGACTAGAGCTAGGGAAAAGGGGATATATTACCTTGTTGTCTGGCTGATACCGACATTAGGCCACCCGACGACATTACTTGAGCACTTGCATATGCTAATATTTTTCACATTCATTCCACATATATATATATATATATATATATATATATATAATGGGCAAAAGTTTCCAGAAAAAAGAGCCCCATCTGCCTATTCAGACTTTCTCCACTTTATGTTTTTTTCTGCCTATATACACACACACATATATATATACGTATACATATATATGTATACACACGCACACACAGACCCACGTATATATATATATATATATATATATATATATATATATATATATATATATATAATCATTATCTCTGTACACTGCAGTTACCTGTGAGATCACCGTAAATTGTATAATCATAAACACACACACGCGT
Organism: Doryteuthis pealeii; assembly: GCA_023376005.1. NCBI lineage: Eukaryota > Metazoa > Mollusca > Cephalopoda > Myopsida > Loliginidae > Doryteuthis > Doryteuthis pealeii. The sequence goes on from CM042157.1 coordinate 4,149,269, forward strand.
GCACACAATACACAAACATATACACGCATTCACATACACACACACACACACACACACACACATATATATATATATATATATATATATATATATACATATATATATATATATCCTCTTATATAGAGATACTATATATTTTTGCTTTTACTACACTAACACATATATTTCAACAAAGACAGATCGAGAGATAGTCTCGATGTGATACAGTAATTATCTTGTCTTTTTTTTATATTGTTCGCTGATATCCAACTATTTCCGAATGAACGGGTGCCATGAATGCAAATAGCTGCTCACCCCCCACCCCCCGCATTAATCCGCTCCTATGCACCGCGAATACATATGTTTTCAAGAAGTCATGTAAGAAAATATCCAGGCGCGTTCATTTGTAACGACACGGCGTCAAGGGCCGCTAGCCACCGCCATGTTTTGTTATATACGACTGACTGTATGAATGCGCATGCGCCCCAAGCTCCCTGTCCGAGATGACGTTGTTAAAATAGCTTGCTTACATACCGATACACAACGGTTGTTTGTTTGTTTATCTTTCTATTTGTCGGATGTGTCTTGGTTGCGTCGGGGGTCGGTGGCTGCTTTATCAGCTCTCAAGGAAGAACTTTGTATTTCTATTTTGACGCAAAGCAAGCAGAAAAAAAAACGAGTGTTTATTTTGGAGAATTGCCGAACGTGTAACGAAAAGAAGAAAAATAATGTCTGAAAATAAAGCCGTCAAAGAAAGTGTTTACTCTATGACAAAACTATGTCTGGTTTTGAATGATTAACAATAATCAGGAATTATTATGATGACATCAACAAGGGTAATGACAATCAAAAAATAATAATTAAATAAATAGAACGTCGTGTTCTTCATTCATATAGCAGGATGGGACAGCAATTGTTTTGGTTTGGTTTGGTTTGTTTTGTTTTACGGCATATCAACCTCAGTGGGTCATTTAATGCCGATAAAGTTTTGAAATAAATCAATTCTTAATGGATAATACAATTTTTTTATAAATACATTTTTCTATTTAACCCATAGATGGGACCCTAACAGGTACTGCCACTCCGGGTCAGAGTGGACCAGGGAGCAATGGTGATGAAGGGGTGCTCCACATTCCCCAAACCTCCAAAACTGGAACCTCACCATCAGATAGAGTTTAACGTCATTCCCAGGACATGTAGACCCGCAACCACCGCCTTCTAGCACCCATATGATAAAAAGGGGTTGGGGCTTGCCATAAGGGCAATAGGGTTGGGAAAATCATATAGGTGCTAGGGCTTGACGTGACCAGCCGATTGATCGGAGGGGGCATCTCCGACCGCCCGTCTAGCCCAAGATAGAGCCATAGTGGAGTATTGCATGTCATGAACTGCTCATCCACCTGGGCTCTATCCTTAAGCATCACGGGTCGCCACCCACGGCCAACAGGTGGCCCCATTGGGGGAGTCTTACCCCTCTGCAGAGGTGCAGTCGGTGCATTCTAACGCCCCACCGACAGGGCGGACAGCAATTGTACAATAATGACTAAATACATTTTTATAAAGATTCAAACCTACTTGTTATATTAAATCTATACATTAAGTAAGAAAGTCGTCGGGATGGCCTAAAGTCGGTATCAGCCAATCAGCGGGGGAGTCTATACCCTTTTCACTAGGAGATTTTTTTGCCATGAGCTCCTTACTTTACCGCACAGATCCCTGTACTACTCATACGCTGAGTTGGCGATGGCCGGTATCGAACTAGGAACCTTGTGGTTTCTAGCCGAACGCATTACCGACTCAGCTAACATTTAAATTGTAAATGTAATTAAACCTTTTGCACTGCTGGAGAAGTAAGGATGTACTCATTAGCGACGTCATTCTGTGGAAACCAACACATGGGCAAGCTAGTGCGGGTCGTCCAGCAAAGAACTACGTCGACAAGCTCGGTGTGGATACGGCATGCTGTGCGGAGGATCTCCCGGGGTCAATGAATGATAGGGATGGTTAGTGAGAGAATGTCATGGATATCCGCGCTGCTGGAACAGCATGATGATGATGATGATGTTGACGATGATGATGATGACAAGACTTGTACCAAGAAAACAATCTCATCATAAAGGAGATTGTGTGTATGTCTGTAACTAAAACTACATCACTACCGACCTTAGAAGTCCTTTAATTATTTACATCACATTATCCATGAGTTTTATTTTCATTTAAATCTCAATTAATTTTTCTTCCTATTATTAATGCAGTTTACTTTATCTACACACTGATAGTAAATCAAAATCTACGGTGGTGTGTATTGGCCGAACAGTGGGGTAGACTATATCTTTTCGCTAGCGCTAAACAAGGCATATTGTTTTGCTGAAGTAAAGCGCCACACCAACCGTCAGCTGCCAGTGTTATATAGCGCCTTCTTCGCTACTCTAAATCGTGTACGTTACTCATCGGGGATATATATGGTCACGTAGTCGGACCTAAGAAACCACAACCCATGAATATAGTAGGAGTTTTGACTTTATTCCTTTTTCTCGGCTGTACGGTGGGTGGCGAGCATTGACAATGACTTGACCGAGGGTTGACGATGACTGGCGATGTTGACGTAAAGGGGTGGCTGGTGGCGTCTCACCGCCCTTGGCTGCGACGGACAGTAAGCGTCAGTCACTCACTGTTCGCGTCCACTGTCTGACTCGCTCTGTGGTCTGACACACTAACTGACGACTCGACCCTCTGACTTTTGTATTGACGACACGCCTATGAATCTTTTGATCTGATAACGGACCATTGCTATATATTTCTTTATCTTCTCCCTGCTTCTTTGACCGGAACGTCTCGCGTCCGTTTTTTAACTTCTTTGTTCGCTTTTACCGGGAAAAAGTCCTTTTTTTTCGTCTTTTCTTTGTTTAATTTAACCAGAAATTCCTATTTTCGTTTGTACAATATACAGCACCAGATGCACAGATTAGATTAGCCAAGCTGTGCTACTCATTCGCTGAGTTGCTGTTGACCAGTATTGAACCTGGAACTTTGCGATTCCTTGTCGGATGGTCAACCGACTAAGTTAATGCAACTGCATTTATGCATACAGCCAAATATAGATTTATAGTGTGAACAGGAATTATGATTTGCTTAGTGAGCTTAAAAATGTTTTAGAAAATAATTACTTGGTATTATTGATTTCTAATTAGTTTTATTTAATTAAAAATGAACGTAAATCTTGTAAATATATTTTAAAAGAAACCAATTAACAAGAATAAATAACTGTAATTTTTTTTTCCGTCTAATTTAGTTAATTTAAGGATTAAATAAGTTGTTAGGAAAATTTAGCAATAGATTTCAGGAGTGATGGGAAGAGTTAGCGTCAAAAATGTTCCCTTTTTTCAATTATACACCTTCTGGTAAAAACATTTTTTAACATATTTTCTTATTCAGTCTCCTTAGTCTTTCTAATTTGATATGGTATTTTATGATATTAAAACGTAAATACTTGCATCCAGCGGGAACATAACTTTTCTAGTAGAACGAATTGAGAGAAACAAATAGCAGATAGAAATATGATATCATTTAAATGCTGGCCATACTTTTTCTTTAATTACAACAAGATTTGATATCTAGAATTGACTTATAAAAATTATTATTTGTTCTGATTCTTGTGACCGTTTTTAGGCTGCAAGTGAGAACACTTTACAGTAAAGATCCCTTGTGCTCCTTAGTGTTAATCCTTGTGTTAAGAAGAATCCTTGAGGTAAGCAGAATCCTTGAGTTAGGCAGAATCCTTGTGTTCAAGATTCGCTTGTCTGAGTCAAATAGGAGCAACTGAACGCATTTAAAGATCGGCCATTAAATTATTAACTAACCACGTATTCGAGCGTGTTGATTGGCTGATTGAATCCATGTGGCCACAAAGAGTTTATAAATTTAAATTATGGCCTACAGCACACGTTCGATGTTTAAAATATTCCAAATGCAAATAAATCGTCTTCTTAAAAGTTTGGTCGGATCAAAATAAAGTCAGACTATAAGACTTTTAGCCGTATTAATGTTTGATGAAAACTCAAGCAAATCATATATATGAATTTAAAACCTTAAATCAAAAGGTGAAAAATCTTTGTAAGTTGATACGGAATGTAGGTATATACCTAACCCGTTCGTTACGAGTAGTATTTTGCATGAGGTCGAAAGTATGGAGCATTCAGCGGGCACAACTTCGTCTGATACAACTAGGTGAAACCTTTAAAAAAGAAACTTCTACTAATTCTCCCCTTAGCAGCCATATCACTATTAGTTTCATGCAATTTCTTGGAGGGAAAGAGAATTACTATCTTCATACGTATGCCTATTTGTGTCTGCGTATATAAGTGTGTGAATGTATATGCATATATATATATATTTTAGAATAAGTGTATTTTGGCAGCATTTTTTCTTTTATACAAGTTTTGTTGAACTGTACAGACAATTCCTGTCGGACAAGTCTTTGGTTGATCCGTTCCAATTTTCGGGCCATCCTACAACCTCCTACTACCAATGGTTATTACCTCCCACTTTTAATTCCTTGCTACAGCTCGTTCTCGTTAAAAACGAGACACGAAATCATACCATCGTTTCCTACCTGAGGATGGCAAATTGTATTGCCAAAAGCGCTCGTTTTGAAAACTTTGGTGGACTGTTATACCAGTTACACCCCGGCACCAGAAAGATGGCCCGAAAATTGGAACGGATCAACCAAAAACTTGTCCGACAGGAATTGTCTGTAGAGTTCAACAAAACTTATATATATATATATACATACATATATGTATATATATATACATATATATATATATATACATAATACATATATATATATATATATATATATATATATATATATATATATATATATATATAATATATATATGCGTGGTGTGTGTGTTTCTGTGTGTCGAGAACATGTAAACAAACATGGTGTGTTACAATGGATGGTACATTTATTATTATTAATGGAAATTTCCATCCATTGTAACATCTCGTGTTTGTTCTATATTTTCTCCACATGCTGTCGGATTAATTTCCTCATCTCACTCACACACACACATACACACACCCACATACACACACACAAACACACAAACACACACACAAACATATATATATATATATATATATATATACATACGTACACACACACGTATATATTATATATATATTATATATATATATATATATATATATATATATATATAGTAGAGAAAGTGAGATAGAAAAGTATGAGGAGGGTCAAAGTAAGTATTTAGATATATACATGTAATAAATTTTTGTGAAAAGACAAAAAAAAAACAAAAAAAACAAATACATTTCCCACACCCTAATAAGGAAAAAGCACAAAAGAAAAATTTCCACATATTTTTAAAAACGTACATAAAACGAAAGTATTTTTTTCGTCCAAGTCTCACCTGCTTTTCTCGCCTTTTTGTCCAGCCAGGTGCCATACTGAACTCGACATTACTCATATTTTCCTTTTGTTGCTCCACATATCTGGTGCTTTTTTCACACCACCTAACCCCCAAATTGAACACCCAGCTAGATCATGGCAGCAGTGTCCCGGGTTATACAACGAAAATAATGCACTGAAGTGGACAAGTTAATTTATTCAGTACAAAATATTCTTGAAAATAATTGGAGAAAAGCAAAACATTCTGATAAAACCAAGAGAAATAAAGCTGTTTAATTGAATTATATTAGTCGTTAGTATTCATATTTTTCCTTGTCAATGTTTGACTACTTAAGAGTAAATACTTAAAAATAATGTTTTAAGAAATCATTCTACTTAGAAATTATTTGAGGAAATCCTCAATTCTATTACTTGGAATAATAAAATAGCTTTAAGATTCACTTTGATTTTACAAAATTATGAAAGTGTTTGCTTTGGTATGGTTTGGTTTGGTTTGTTTTACGGCATATCAACCTCAGTGGGTCATTTAATGCCGACAAAGTTTTAAAATAAATTCATTCTTAATGGATACACAATGTTTTTATAAACACATTTTTCTATTTAACCCATTGATGGGACCCTAACACGTACTACCACTCCGGGGTCCTGGGTGCAATGGAGATGAAGGGGTGCTCTACATTCCCCATACCTCCAGAACTAGAACCTCATCAAAGTTTACCGTCATTCCCAGGACATGAATACCTTTAGCCACTGCCTTCTAGCACCTATAAGATACAAAGGGTTGGGGCCCGTCATAAGGGCAATAGATTTGGGCAATCATATAGGTGGGGGACATGATTAACTGATTGATCTGGAGGAGCCTCTCCGACCACTCGTCTGGCTTAAGTAAGAGTCTTAGTGGAGTGTTGCATGTTATGGACTGCTCATCCTCCTGTGTTCCATCCTTAAGCATCATGGGTCACCAACCACGGCCAACAGGTGGCTCCATTGTGGGAGTCTTACCCCTCTGCTGAGGTGCAGTCGGTGTATTCTAAGGCATTAGACGACAGATCGATAACGTTTATAGATAAATGGTGGCTTGTCTGTTTACGGATAGTGCAAATAGAACTGGAAAACCATATTCAAATTCCGATCGCGGATACATGTGTTTACTTTGAAGTCGCATGTTGTGTCATTGTCGTAATAAATAGATATGGTGAACGGAGTTCAAATCCTGGACGAAGCTCTTTGTATTATACATAGCACTAATGCCCTTAGGGAAAATATGTATCCAATTATTCTCCCTCTAGCCATGGGTAAAAAGTGAGACAGCCTTCTCATGATAACTGGTCTAGAAGAAGGAAAACTCTGAATTCAAATCAATTAAATTGTGCTTAGCAATTGACCTTTTATCCCATTTCTTTCGTGCGAAGGATTTGCTAATTTTTTTTTTTAATTAGTGAAATAGATCACTAATTAGGACCGAGCCTATTCTAATAGTGACTACCCCAAGCGGAGTTTAGCAGGTTTAAATTTCAGAGTTTTCCATCTCCTAGACTGGTTGCCTAACCAAAGTTAAGAGCCCAGTCTGCCCTACTATTTACCCATAGCTGAAGGGAGAGTAGTTGGATTCATACATTTTCCAAGGGTATTAGCGCTATAAGAACTGTAGGATTTGAACTCGGGTCGACGAGTCCATTTCCTACGACTCTAACCATTGGACCACGCGCCTCCAAACGCGCTAAATGTATGCCTATTTTTATCTTTACCCATAAAAATGTATATATGTTATCCTTAACGCTCTCTCTCTAGTCCCTCTTTCTCTGTTAACCTATTTAACAAGTCTCATCATTAGCATGTCACTGGGTACTTGAATATTTAAGCAAATGTTTTCCGTATAACTATCTTATATGTAGAATACAAGATATTCTTTAAAATTCCCATTGATAATTTGTATTATTTGGACTATTCGGACTATTGTGCTCATCTTTATTGCTATCTATAAAACTAGACACATGGCGTACTGGATATAGGTGTTGAGTTAATACAGTTCTATGAGACAGTTATCTTTAAGCTGCAGGTTCAATCCTGATCAAGGGCGATAGTAATATAAAAATTATTTAACACAGCTTAACACTTGTACGCAGTCATAGTTAGCGGAATGAGAACAGTATACCTCCGTGGATTAAATAAGGGGTTGAGCTAAAAGTTCTGTGGTGGCTCCCGATTACGACAATAAGGTTCCCGAGTTGGAAGAGAAGGCTCCCGAGTCTAACAAGGAATGCATGAAGAGAGCCGGAGGGCAAATCGACCGAAACGTTGTACAGATAATAATAAAGAGAATAGTCCGAATAACCCAAATAATACAATTATTAAGACTAATCTAAAAATGCTCGTCAAATTTCTTCGATCTTCCTTTAGTGGAAAGAATAAAACAAGTCTTCCTTATTTGGACTGCTGTACTGTTATTTGAGTCTGCTCAGTTTGTAGAGCGTTTGGCTAGAGACCACAAGGTTCCTAGTTCGATACCGGACCTCGCCAACTCAGCGTACGAGTAGCACAGTCCGGTAAAGTAAGGAGCTGATGGTAGGTGTGGCGCTTCCTCAGACGCAAAACATTCTCCTTGGTCTAGCGCTAGTAAAAGGGGGTAGACTCCATCGCTGATTGGCTGATACCGACTTTAGGCCACCCCGACGACTTTACTTTATTGTTAGATTGTGGGTACTCCATTTTATTATATCTGCATTGTGTTCTATGTTTACATCTATATTTCCTGTCTTTTGAATTTCGTGTTTCTATTTTTTTTTTCAAATTTATTTTTCCTATCTCCCTATCATAAACTTATCATTTTAAACCCTATATTTATTTTAACATGCTATTCGCATAAAAAAAAACAATTTTACCTAAATATAATTTCTTCATAAATTCATTAGCCAACATTGGCTGAACCAGTCTTTCTCAAGGAATCGTTTTGAAAATAATTTTTTACTTACACTCGACTAAACTTTGAAATCAAATTAGGTCCGTATTTTCTATGGTCACGAATTTCCTCTTGCGTTTAGTTTGGTTGTTTAAGCACATAACGTTTTATGAAAATTAAATTTCGTTCAATACTCCAAGTGGACGCCATTAGCCGTTAAAATCTTTCGGAAAAATGCTAAGTAGGTGTAATTTTTAACGAAGACATTCATCACATAATTACACTTCATAATTCGTGTCTGTTGCAATCGAAACGAGTATACATCGAGAAAAAAAATAATTTGATAAGTGTGAATGCTAATCGATAAGCCGACGAGGAAAAGAGATGTTATTGGGTGGAGCGGGAGGGGTTGGAGATTGGCAATTCAACAAAGAACATTTATGTATTGTCAACGATTGTTTGGTAAAAAGAATTATCCAGAGTCTTTTTTTAATTTTTCGTTTTACGTTATTAGTTCTTTTCGTTCTTATGTTCTGAAGTTGAAGTAAATAATCATCAGCGAAAAATGCCGACAGCCTATATCCGTTTGAAACCCACCCGCCATACGTACCTATCGGCTATTACCCTTTGTAAGTCCTCTAAATAGCATTCACTTGGCGAACCAACTAAAAATATACATTATCCGGCTCTGTGCTGACACTAGATGCCGTCTATAGGACTTACGACTAGTAATGATTAATAGGGCAGATATATATATATATATAGTATACATATAGCCATAATATTTATTAAAAAATTCTGAATGCGCGACGTTTATAACAATTACTAATCATTGATTGCTGAAGAATTGTTCAGATATAAAGAGTTGCGTTTTTTTTTTTTTCTTTAGCGGAAAGGGTGGCGTTTGGAGTTTGATCGGCTCAACTCTGGCTGCTGAGGGATTATGTTGAAAGACCCGAAAATGAAGCCAGCCAATAACATAACTGACGACGCCATCCTGCGCTAAGTTAGCGTATTTCAAACAAATATATATATATATTATATATATATGTATATATATATATATATATAGAGAGAGAGGGAGTCGTCAAATAATTATGTGTTGTTGGCATGTCTTGATGATTATTAACTCTTACTATAAAAGCAAAAGTAAAGTCGTCAGGGTGGCCTGAAGTCGGTATCAGCCAGACAATGAGGGAGTCTATCCCCTTTTCACTAGCGCTAGACCAAGAAGATTGTTCTTGCATCCGAGGGGGAGCGACACACCATCAACTTCTTACTTTACCGTACAGATTCCTGTGCTACTCATACGCTGAGTTGGCGAGGGACGGTATCGAACCAGGAACGTTTTGGTTCTTAGGCTGATATTCTACCGACTGAGCTAAACTGGTCATGGTAGGTCCTCTAAATGGAATCCAGTTGGTTAACCTATAAAAACGTACATTTTACAGCGCTGTGCTGACACTAGATGTCGTCTAGAGGAGTTACCAAGAGCGATTATTGATAGAGCGGGTAGTGATAGATAGATAGAGAGAGAGAGAGAGAGAGAGAGAGAGAGAGAGAGAGAGAGCGGCACAAGAATGTTGGGTGCGATTTTGAACAGGTCATGGAAACAACACCCCACAAGGAAGCAGCTGTACGGCCACTTGCTCCCATCTCACAACCATACGAGTGAGACGAACAAGACATGCTAATCACTGCTGGAGAAACAAAGACGAACACATAAGCGACATTCTCCCGTGGAAACAAGCACATGAGCATGCTAATAGGGGTCGTTCAGCAAGGACCTATATTGTCCAGCTCTGCGGGGATACTTGATGCTGCACAGGGGACCTTCCGGGGACAATGAATTATAGAGAAGGTTTTTGAGAGATTGTCATGGATATCCATGCTAATTGTGTGACATGATGATGAATGATGATTAACTATTCTTATAAATAAGTAAAGTCGTCGGGGTGGCCTAAAGTCGGTATCAGCCCATGAATATTATTCAGAATGTACAATATATAGGGGCGTAATAATAAGCACGAAAAAATTCTAGGCGTAACTCTCAAACTAACAAAAATCTAGCTAAAATCTTTAAAAACCTCACTTTAATGGAGGAATTACTATTGGTTGGTCTCAAAGATAGTGAAGTAATAAAAACCAATAAAAGAGAAACCCAGTCTCTACTGTATTTTTTAAGATTAACAACCTTTGTTCCTCTTTAAAGAATTTAAACCTATCTAAATCTGAAAATCTATGAAATCTCAACGGTTGTCACTACTAGAATAGGCACGGTCCTAATTAGTGATCATCCTCCACACATTGATCATTTATTGTAGTTTTTTTTTTTTGTAAAGAAATGTTTGAAAATAAACATATTTCTTTCTTTCTTTCTTTCTTAAAAAAGAGAAAACGCACACTGTATGTACATGTTCCTAGTGATAGTAGCAAGGAACCCGATAGTACAAGTCTTGGAGATAAGAAGGACTGTGTCAAGTAAAATCCTTTTGTTTTTTTTCGTTGCTATTTAACAATGAGAATTAATCACGCTATTTTCATATCCCTAATTCTAAATTGTTTCAAATTAGGTACTCAAAAGTATTTGTGTGTCTGTCTGTTTGTCTGTGTACAAAGGTAAGTTGACTAAACATGTTTTTTGATAATCAATATTCAATCATGAAAATATGATTAGTGATTTTGATTGTTCCCACAAGAAGAAGAAGAAGAAGAAGAAGAAGAAGAAGAAGAAGAAGAAGAAGAAGATGGGATCTGAAGTATTGTTTAACATTCATAATATATTGTATTGTCTGTTTGCCTTTCACTTCGTACACTAATGCCCTTGGGAAAACCATGAATACTTCCACCAGCTATAAGTAAATAAATAGTAAGGCAAATTGTGTAAGAACAAATTTGTGTCACATTCTATCTGTTGGGTGTTCATACGTCAAGATCGATGTAATAGACTATTATATATATATATATATATATATATATATATATATATATATATATATATAATAGATAAGATATAAAGTATATATATAATATATATTATATATATTAAAATATATATAAAATATTGTATTAGCAGATTTTCATTTCAGTGTGCAAAGAAAATCTGATATTATTGTTCACAAAATCAGATATATAATCTTCAGCAAGAATGCAAACACTTGTCGTACACACCCACCCATATGCGCACTGGCACACACACACACACACACACACACACACACACACACACACACACACACACATATATATATATATATATATATATATATATATATATATAGAAGATAGGAGTGTTGGAGTAAAATCCGACACTTTCTCTTCTATAAACACACATGTACGTGTTTTGCTTTGAATAAATTTTCTTCGCGTCAGAAGGACGAAATATTTCTCTCCTACTTGGACTTTTTTGAATCATTATTTTTGTTCACTTTTCCTTTTACCTCATCTCATATATATATATATATATATATATATATATATATATGTGTACGCATATTTTTTAACATATATATTCTGTCTATAATTATATAAACTACACACAAATAGTAACAAGGATACGAAATATACATTTACAACGTTTATTTTTAAATTACCTAAGAACGTAGGTCCATAAATATATATATATATATATATATATATATATATATATATATATAAGGGTGTTTGTGCATATATATATATATATATATATATATGTGTGTGTGTGTGTGTGTGTGTGTGTGCGTGCGAGTTTGTGTGTGGACGTGTCAGCATTTGTTTATAGATTTGAAATATGCGTGCAGTGTTTTACTTAGTTTCGATTAGACTCGCGTGCTAGCTACTATTCCTAAATCCTAAGATCTTGTAATAAGTAAATGCATTGTACTCGTCTCGACTCTTCAAGTAACGTTGGTAATATTCAGTTTATCTTTACACATGCGTGTCTCGTTTTCAATCTATTACATCCGATAAAAGATTACTGGGAAAAAAATCTCTTTTCAAGGCAACATGTGTTGCTCTTTTCCACGAGTAGCAATAATTTCTTTCAACAAGACAAAACTCTGGCAAAAGAATTCGATTTTGGCTTCATCACATTGGTGCGATTGTTACATAATTATTGGATCTAATACATTTTTAAGGTATTGTAGAAATCATTATGGCGATCAGTACAGCTGATGGCCTTGAGAGTGAGTGACCTCACTCTGACCTTGCTTTCTGGGGATAGACCGTGAAACGGAACCCAATAGAAAGCCCCCTTCCGGTTTCAGGAGTAAGCAACTCAGTTAGTCAAGAAGTTAGAAGCCAAGCTAGCAAGATGTGAGTCTCACTGCGCAGATTGTCTGGTCTGGGGATCTACGAATAAAGTAACATCATCGTAAATCGAAGTCTTGTGTTTATTACTAAAAACTAACAATGACACAGGGCTTCTGATAACAAGAAATCCCTAGCAACAGAAACCAGACCCGGAATCCTCAATAGAAGACCAGACGAGACCTTAGAAGATATACCAGACCAAGATAGATGATAGACGATCAGAAGCAAAGCCGGCCAGAAGAATAGACGACCAGAGTAAGAATTAAAGAAAGGTATATAACGTTATATGATTTGGTATCGTTAAAGACCAGTATATAACATATACCTATTTAGTGCCGGTAAAGAAGGCGCTATGCAACACGATTTCATCTAACTGGTTTTCATCAAACTATCTATTTAATCTTGAATATCTGTTGTATATTGTACAAACGGAAATAGGAATTTCCGGTTAAATTAAACAAAGCAAAAAAAAGACGACAAAAAATGACAAAGGACTTTTTCCCGGTAAAAGTGAACAAAGAACTTAAAAAACGGAAGCGAGGCTTTCCGGTGAAGAAGCAGGGAGAAGATAAAGAAATATATAACAAAGGTCCGTTATCAGATCAAAAGATAAAGATGTGTAGGCGTGTCGTCAATAAAAAAACCGGAGGGTCGAGTCGTCAGTTGAACAGTCAGACAGGAGAGAGTCAGAGGAGACAGTCAGACAGGAGAGAGCGGACGGCGAACAGTGAGTGACCGTCGACACGGTCCGTCGTGGCCAAGGGCGGTGAGACGCCACCCCTTTACCTCAACATCGCCAGATCTCAAGAGTAGTAGTAGTCATCGTCAACCCTTGCCTCGCCACCACCACCCGAGGGAGAGAAATAAATTCAACTCCTACTATACCCATGTGTTGTGGTTTCTTAAGTCCGACTACTTACTTCGCCACGTGATATACATACCCGTAACATATACTAACTACACGATTCAGCAGTGTGAATTTGAAGCTGCAATACAACATATAGATATTTAGTGCCGGTAAAGACAGTACGTAACATATCTGGTAAAAGGAAATTCTAAAGAGAATTATTGACGGTCGTATAGGAATTATGATCCCCATCTTTGTTGTTTTGCTAACTATGTTTTAGCCACTAAGCTTTGTAGCCGACAGGAATTTCGGACCATATGACCTTTAGGCACCCTTTTTGCGATCTCGATTCGTGGGGACATTTTTTCCATTTACACCGGTTAATTGTTAACAGACGATTTTTAGAGGGTTTTTTTAAATTATAAAACTAACCCCTAACCATAACCCCTAAACCTTACCCCTAACCTTAATCCCTAAAAACAACCGGATTTTGACTGTGTAAATGAGAAAAATATCCCCACGAATCGAGATCACAAAAGGGGTGCTTAAAAGTCATATGGTCCGGAATTTCTTTATGTGGACACAAAACACAAATTTCAAACTATTGACCGAACTGAGCAGCAAAAGTTTATGTAGATTTCCCTTGAAAAATGATATGTAAAATGTTCACCTGTTGTTCGATTGTTCGATAAAAAACGCCTACTGATTCATTTTATTGACGGAGTTATTTATCATGCTTATGAAGAAACATACGCACCTCTTTGAAATTAAAATTGTTACCTTTATCAAACACACACACACACACACACATATATATATATATATATATATATATATATATTAACCAACCCCTCCACACGAGCAGGATGTGACACAAGGTCAATTTCTTAAGCGGAGTTTAACAGGTTTGAATTCAGAGTTTTCCTTCTCCTATAACGGTTGCCTAACCAAGGTTAAAGAGCCCAGTCTGCCCTACTATTTACCCATAACTGGAGGTAGAGTAGAATTCATACATTTCCCAAGGGTATTAGCGCTAAGTGAAATGCAATTACCACATCTAGGATTTGAACTCGGGGCGACGAGTCCATTTCCCATGACTTTAACCGTTACACCACGCGCTTCATCTTATGAGTCATACTGAATAATTAAGTAAAGTCGTCGGGGAGGAGACCAAACGCATGAATCAACTATTCTCCCCTCAGCTATAGGTATATAGTAGGACATACTGAGCTCTTATTTCGTATGTCAATCGGTCTGAATTGGTTAGCTCAGTCGGTAGAGCGTTCGGCTAGAAACCGCAAGGTTCCTACTTCGATACTGGCCCTCGCCAACTCAACGTATGAGTAGCACAAGGAGCTGTGCGGTAGAGCAAGGAGCTGATGTTGGCGTGGCGCTCCACCTCAGACTCAAAAACATTCTCCTTGGTCGCTAAGTGAAATGCAATTACCACGTCCAGGATTTGAACTCGGGGCGACGAGTCCATTTCCTATGACTTTAACCATTACACTACGCGCTTCCTCAAACAAGTGCATTCAAATTATCCTTTGTCAGATTTATTCTCTTGTGTTCACATAAAGATCGACAAGTCTCTCCAACAATTTATATTTTCACAAATTTACAAAGACGAATATAAATAGCAGCCTTTGATGTCCATTTTGTTTGCTCGTTTATTAAATATGTTACTAATTGTTTTTGTTTTTTTATATATTCTGTGACGATTTGAATGCTTTATCTTTTAGAACATTTACGAATAATTTCTGTATTTGAGTTCGTTGTTGAAATTAGTTATCTATTATGTCTGGAATTATCCTTATCTCAATTTTGGTGTACATTTTTGACGGAAACATATTTATGCATAAAGAATAATTACATCCCGATTAATTTCATTCACACATGAGAATTGATACACGTGAAACTTTTGGGGAATTATTGTGAGTATTAATATTTAATATAAATTGCATATTGCTCTCTATACCACACAGTCAAACCGTCTCGTCTTTCTATCCCTTGCCCAATTACCTTTTCAGTATGTAAAAGCAGAATGTAAAAGCATTTGTCTCAATAAATTCTGAGGAATCCTCAACTGAATAAGTGTTGTTATGGTCCAACGGAAGTTAAATTAGATATTCTATAAAAAAGAAGGTTTGCAAAAAGGATTGTGTTTTTAAAATATATATATTATTGACTTACACGTGTGCGGCACGTGTTTCAGATCTGTTATCTTCTTCAGGCATTGAATAACTATATTTTGGCAGAATATGTATATGTGTGATTTCTGATATTTGACAGGTGTGTGTGTTTTTGTAAATTATAACAATATCCTTTTTGCAAACCTTCTTTTATATATATATATATATATATATATATATATATATATATATATATATATATATATATGTGGGGGGGTGTAAAATCTCCAGTACACTGTTAGTGGTTTTAATTTAACCAATCAGATATGGTTATACTACATATGAAAGAACAGGCACGACCCCCCATATAGTTATTAAGTCAGTAGTGAATCGTTCATAAGTTAAGTGAGCCTCTGTACTACATGAGATTTGCATTCACTGTAACTATGAGTCCTTTGTGCTTGATTTTGGTCATTCCTCTACATATTTACAAACCCCGGCACGAGCAGGATGTGACACAAGTCAATTTTCTAGGCAGATTTTAACAGGCTGGAATTCAGAGTTTTCCCTTTTCCTAGACCGGTTGCCTAACCAAGATTAAAGAGCCTAGTCTGCCATGCTAATTACCCATAGCTGGAGGGAGAGCAGATCAATGCATTCCTTTCCCAAGGGGTTTAGCGCTATGTGAAATGTAGGCAGCCTCGTCTAGGATTTAAACTCGAGTCGACATGTCCATTTCTTACGACTCTAACCATTACACCATATATATATATATATATATATATATATATATATATATGGTGTAATGGTTAGAGTCGGAAGAAATGGACATGTTGGTTACATTAAAACTACAAACAGTTGTACTCGAGATTTCACACACACACACACACACACAAACACACACACACAAACACACACACACACACACACACACACACACATATATATATATATATATATATATGTGTGTGTGTGTTTGTGTGTGTGTGTGTGTGTTTGTGTGTGTGTGTTTGTGTGTGTGTGTGTGTGTGTGTGAAATCTCGAGTACGACTGTTTGTAGTTTTAATGTAACCAATCAGAGATGGTTATACTGCGTATGCAAGAACAGGGACTCTCCCATATAGTTACTCAGTCAGTAGTGAATCGTTGATAAGTTATACAAGCCTCTGTACCGCTTGAGATTTGCATTCACTGTAATTGTGCGTCATTTATGCTTGATTTTGCTTATTCCTCTATGAAATTTTTAAAATTGTTTTCATGGCTTTTAGGTGAGCTTCAGTTGGTGAAGCTCACATACAATCTTATTATCGCTGTTTCAATCTTCGCTGAGAAACCGCAGAAATAAATCCGTTTTTTGGAAAACCTTCAAAATCCAAAGTACTCGAAAATCTTGGACACATGGAGGCTGTCATCCAAAGAATGCTTGTCGATTGGCAGTGCGGAAATTAGAAGAAGAAGATAAAGAGATTCCACCGACTGGATCGGTTTGTGAAGTATCCCCACCAAAAGTGTGTGTACATCTACTGCAATATATTGACTGCATATTCATATTGTCTCGTGCGGGGTTTCTTTCCAAATGTAAATGTGTAAGGATCTCCAAAGATATAAATGACGTTGAAAGGAAGGGGATTAGATCAAGGAACGAGGTTCAGTAAAACACGATGAGTCAGATGATTGCGATCCCTTAAGAATATTTGGTAGACTGTCTAACAGTGGAATGAGAGCTAGGATAAATGTTTAAGACTCTAAAGAGAATAATTTGGCATTAATCTCTTTGAATTGAATTACTTATTCACTAATATTACGTCACATGACCATTTATCATATGTATTACATCGCTGTACAATCTTTATATATATATATATATATATATATATATATATATATATATTATTATATATATTATATATTTTATTTTGCTTGAAGGCAATTATAATGCATGTATCGCATAAAATTCGATAATTATAGAAAATAATCTTGACAAGTTAATCCCGGCAAAGGATGGCTCGCTATGCAGAACACCGTACAGACTGTTTCGACTTTATTAAGTCTCTTCAGCGATGTATACTAACGACTGGTGGACTCTCCAATCGAGAACGATAGATGAGGGTCAGCAGTGAGTGATTTGATTCCTCCCAAGTTGTGCATGCTGTCAAGAAGACATTTTATGTTTCCTCGAGTGTGACAACAGCCCAGCCCTGCTACGAGCCATAAAGCGGCACTGACAAACGAAATGATCCAAGGCAGGAGTTAAATGTTTTCTTTTAAAGTTGTACGGAGCCGATATCTATGCTTCAGTCTATTTTGTTCAAAGCTCTTTAGTTTAGCGAAACAGGTATTACCCATTCCTTCCGATCCGATGCTAGATCTTCCCAAGCACTCAGGTCAATATCGAGGTGTTTCAAATTGTCCTTCAATTTGTCCTTGTAGCGTAAGAGAGGACGTCCAATGGAACGCTTAGCATTTGGAAGTTGCCCGTATAAAAACTTCTTTGGATGCCTGTTCTCATTCATACTGACAATGTGACCAGTCCACCTAAGTTGAATCTTGGCTAGTAGGGTTTCGATGCCAGCAATATAACATCTTTTTAAAATTGTGCTATTTTTTACTTTGTCATCCCATTTTATACCGCAAATGATACACACACACACACACACACACACACACATATATATATATATATATATAAAAGATATTTTTGAAGGCAAAATAATGCAAATTTATGTTGAAAAACATATTTATTCAATTTTTTAAAAAAATTTTTTTCCTTTCTTGTTTACTCTTAATATTTTCGGACAAGGTCCATATTCAGAGAGTTAAAGTTTCCATCTGTGTTTGTTAAAATCAAATGTGGTATTAATCCATTGAATCTTCTAATGGAAATTTAAAAGTTTGGCAAGGATCGTCAAATTCCGTTAAATCCCGTGTTGTGTTGTGTTTTGCGGGAAGTTTTGAAAATCATTTCAGATATATTTTTAATACTATAAAAATAATAAGGCCCTGCTCGAGGATATTGAAATAAAGATTGTTTTTATTTATTTTATAGCGTGTTTGAAGCATTAATCAAAAATGTAATAAGATATTTTTTTTTAAATATCTTATTACATTTTGATTAATACTTCAAACACACTATAAACAAAAAATCTTTATATATACTAGCAAATATATGCACCCTCCGAGTGCAAGTATTTTAGTTAAATTTTATAATAAAATATCATATTAAATTAGAAAGGCTAATGAAACTGAATAAGAATGTAGATAAAAAGATTTTGAACAGAGGGGTTATGATTGAAAATAGAACAACTTTGAAACTAACTCTTCCATCATTTTCCGTTACTCCCGTCTTTCACTGGTAAAATTTTCCTAATTAAACTGTTTAGTTAAAATAGGAAGTAAAGAATAATATTACAGTTATTTCTTCTTGTTAAGGATTTCTTTTAAGATTCATTGAAGAGATTTTTGCTCATATTCAATAAGATAAAACCAAACAATTAGAAATCAATAATACTAAGCATATATTTATTAAAATCAATTTTTAAGATCAATATGCAAATTAGCCTTCCCATTCACACTGTAAACCTCTATTTTGTTGTATATATAAATACAATTGCATGTTATTAGTATGTAGATATGGTCAACAGTGTAAGTAATGAAAAACAATTTTATTAATAATTGAGGTTTAAATAAAATATAAAATCATGGAGAAAGTGATGTAAATAACAAAAGGAATTGTGACTTGTATAGTAATATAGTTTCAGTTACAGACAGACAAACCCACAATCTCCATTATAATAAGATATATATGTTTGTGTGTGTGTGTGAGTATTTGGGCCGCATTTTTTCATTTGTGCATGTTGAATTAAACAACAGACACATCTCCTGTTTAACAATTTTATTTGCGGTTTTTTCAAGTTTTCTGGCCAACTTTTTAATATTTGGGTGGAATTCGTAGATTAGTCCACCAAAGTTCATGTCCCGAGTATTTATATATATATACGTTTAATAAATAAATGAATTAAAGTATACCGACTACAGTTTCTCGCAGTAGCGCGAATCTTCAGGGAATTGCTTTGTCCAACCATTGGCCTGTATTTATAACTGGGTTGTACCCATTCTCAAGTAAGTGGGTGTGTGGAGTGGAGAACCATTAAGAAAGCACCATCACATAAAGGAAATGATAACCCGTGCAAGCTGTGCCTACAAGAAAAAGTGAAAATAACTGAATGCAGGGACCCAGATTTGATATTGAACTCGCGATCGGAGTTAACAAATAGATGTATGCACAAAAACAAACATAGACTCTGCCTAGTAAGTTCAGGTATTACGTAGGGGGAAAAGAGGGTACTTGATAATGGGTACAACCCAGTATTAAATACAGGTCGATGGTTGGACATATCAATAACCTGAAGATTCGCTATTGCGTGAAACTGCAGTCGGAATATTTTGAGCCATTCGTTTTTTAAACGTATATTTAGCTCTTTTTATTGAGCATTCTTAAGTCGGCTTTAATAAAATCCAGAAGTAAATATGTTTGCTTCGTTGATTTACAAGTAACTGTGATATATATATATATATATATATATATATATATATATATATCACAAACCATCCGAGTAAGACGGACAAGGCATGCTGGACACTGATGGAGAAACGAGGACGGGCTCATAAACGACTTTCTCATGTGGAAGCCAACACATGGAAATGCTAATGTGGGCCACCCACCAAGGACCTGCATTGACCAACTAGGCGAGGAAGCTGGATAAGGCGCAGAGGACCTCCTTGGGACAGTGAATGATAGAGAAGGTTAGCGAGAGATTGTCATGGATATTTGTGCTAATTCCGCGATATGATATATATATATATATATAATATATATATTATATATATATAAAACTAGAAATCTTCGAGGAATATCAAAATAGATTTATGAGACATGGTTGAATAGCCATTCTATTCCCAAGCGAAGTCAATTATCACGGTTATAATAGTCGCTTCATTTAGCTTACCTTACATAACTCGGATTATCAACAACAAAATAAAAAAATAAACAAAGGACTAAAATTATGGAGATATACGAGTGTAATCCCAAAAGGAAGGTTTCCAAAGTGGAGGGAACGAAAGGCAACTGTTCGTGCGGCTATTGGCAACATTGTTGTGTGTTTGTGCACGCGCCTACGCCAGCACCATATATATATATATATATATATATATATAGAGAGAGAGAGAGAGAGAGAGATATTACATTTTTACTTGAAGGCACTTACAACGCATGTATCGCATAAAATTCGATACTTTTTCTTATAGAAAATGAACAGACTGTTTCGACTTTATTAAGTCTCATCAGCGGTATATACTAACGATTTCCCTCCGACAGAAATCGAAACCGGGACTTCAGCAGACACAGTGAAACACTAGTGAAACACTTTATCGCCTCGGCCACAGTACACAGCTGACCATCCTAGCGAAATTAAGCTTGTCAAATGATACTACACGTCTCTACCATAATAGGTAAGGGGGCGTTATTGAGAGAATAATAACAACAAACAGTATATACCGCTGATGAGACTTAATAAAGTCGAAACAATCTGTACGGTATTCTACACACCGAGCCATCCTTTCCTGGGATTACATTTGTCAAGTTCATTTTCTATAAGAAAAAGTATCGAATTTTATGCGATACATGCGTTGTAAGTGCCTTCAAGTAAAAATTTAATATATACTTTATTCAGCAACGTTTCTAAATAAACAAACATCCAAAAATCTTATTCACTTCGCCGAAGGGCATACGGTCTGTTTGTTGTTATTATTCTATAATGGTCTATCCGTTCCGAAGAAGGGGTTTTTACATCTCTGAAAATTCAACGAAATAAAACTTAAAAAGTAAGTTTCTTATATTTCACACAATGCTTTATACTAAATCCCAAGCAATTACATTATAGACAGATATACATATATAAATACACATATATCAAGTAAGAAGCGTGCGTGGACCCCACTACAACATCTGTATATATATATATATATATATATATATATATATATATATATGTTGGAGTACCAAGTTTCTTGGTACAAGGTGATTCTAGGCTGGTCCTATTCTCTAACAGTAGTTTGTTGTAGAGTGGCCCCAGATACTCACGAGTGGAAATGGTCCATAATCACGAGACACATATG
>CM042157.1:4173523-4191023 GCA_023376005.1 Doryteuthis pealeii
AGAAGAAATGAAATCAAAATGAAAAAGAAAAGAAAAAATATCGAAATAAAAACGACAAAGAAAGAATGTCGGCAAAACCAGTAAAACACTTCACAAATAGTGAAAGAGAAAACGGAATGTCTTTTACTTGAAAAAGAAAGAAGTGTTCAAAAAGGAAAAAGAAGTGTTTAAAACGCACCAAAGTGTTTAAAGCCAGAGAACGATTATTCGCACAATAAAGAAACTTTTTTTCCTCTTAGTGTTGATTTTTTTTTTCTTCTAATTTTTTTTTACTTTCTATTAATTTTTTTTTTTTTCATCTTAGCGTGATTTTAAGAAATCGTTGCGAAGCGAGTGCTAAGTTCACAGATAATTGTTAAAGCTGGGTCTTTTGAAGTTTTAGGGGGTCAAAGTATTGCCGGTGACGGACGTTAACACCACAGAAAAACTGCGGCAAAGCACCTGGCGTTGTCTCTAATCGTTTTAGCTGGAAACTCAGCAAGCGGGTGCGTGTTGAAAAACCAAAAATAGAGTGCAGACCTAAAACGGAAGATCTCTTCGACGTTCTCGCTTATTGAAGTTACGATGCCCTATTTTACTTTTTGTTGTTTGTTTTTTGTTGTTGCGTGTTTTGTGTTTATTGTTGTTTTGTGTCATTTTTTAAATCTTTTTTTTAGCGGCTTTTGGAAAGGAAAAATTGTTCGCCCACGACAAAAAATATCCCACAGCACGTTTTCATTCGTTCACTTATGAATAATATTTAATATCTTTTTAGCTGAAGTACTGGATATGATCTGAGACATTCAACCATATTCTATACAAGCAGGTTGGAATAGAGAATATAGTTTCGACTTATAAAGCCGCTGACGTTAAATTGATGGTATTTTATTCAATGGCAAAATTCATATGAAATTTTGAACGTGACTCTTAAACGCAGTTGCTGTCAGGAAAATGTTTTATGTAATTAGGAAGAATATATCTATACTTAACAGGAAACTCTGACTCCCACGCTCTCACACAATATATAAAATTGGAACGAAAGTTTTGTCCGATACAAAGTAACATTTATTTAACCAATAAAGACAATATGTAAATTGAGAAATCTATAAACAAAACATCATTCGTCAGTCTCTAAAATGTTTCATTGTTTCATTAAATACTTACTTTAAAAGTTTAATTTATATATTTTCTTTATTAAATACTAATATGTATCGGACAATACTTTCAATCCAGTCATATATATATATATAGGGTCATCCACAGACACGTGTTTCGACTTATCAAATCTCTTCAGTGTGGCTAGACATTTTGTAAGCTACCTACATCCGGAATTGAAATCAGACCGGTTGGGTGTCAGTCCGGCACCTTAACCATTAGGCTGTCTTCACTTACAGAATGAGAAGGGGTTTTAACTATTTTAATACACACATCGCTTTGTGTGTAAAGGCCGTCGCAGAGCGTTGCGTTTTACGTTTGAGTTGGCGGCCGTCAGCGA
Source organism: Doryteuthis pealeii (assembly GCA_023376005.1). Lineage (NCBI taxonomy): Eukaryota > Metazoa > Mollusca > Cephalopoda > Myopsida > Loliginidae > Doryteuthis > Doryteuthis pealeii. Next base: position 4,174,998 of record CM042157.1, read on the forward strand.
TATATATATATATATATATATATATATATATATATATATATATATATATATATAATGCATTGTTGAAATAAATATTTATAATATCCAGTTCGATGGGATTTTAAGTTTTTCATCATCAGATAATTCTCTGTATAGATTATAAAATTGTTTTGCGTTGAGCTTTCCAGCGGACTATGAAAGAATCTTCCTATATATCTATATGAACGGAAATAATATATATATATATATATATATATATATATATATATTATATATATATATTTATATATATATATTATTTCCTTTTGTATAGATATATAGGAAGTTTCTTTCATAGTCCGCATATATATATATATATATATATATATATATATATATGAGGAAAAATGAGTAAAGAAAAGAAATGTAGATGGATAAAAATGAATTTTATTGATATCACTTTTAATCGATATCACTTACACATGTGTTTCGGTCTGTTTATCAAAATGTATACGGATTTACGTTATTATTATTATTAAAATAATCAGATGGAGTTGAAATGATGATGATAAAAATAAAAATACCACTCTGATGAAGGTCGGCAAAATCTGTGTACGGAACATTTTATGCATTTTTCCTATTATTATTATTATCATCATCATTTCAACTCCATCTGATTATTTTAATAAGAATAATAATGTAAATCCGTATAAATTTTGATAAACAGAACGAAACACAAGTGTAGTGATATCGATTAAAAGTGATATCGATAAAATTCATTTTTATCCATCTACATTTTCTTTTCTTTAGTCATTATCATCATATTGTCGGATTCATTTCCATTCTCACACACACACACACACACACACACACACACACACACACACATATATATATATATAATATATATATATATATATATATATATATTATATATATATATATATGATAAGTTGTAAACACGGTTTGTTTGGAATGGCTTTTTGCCGATAATTTCTTTTTTCTTCTTCTTTTCTTCCGATCTATAGCTGTGCTGATGAGGCCTAATAGGCCGAAATGTACATACAGAGATTGATTTTTCTCGATTTGTTTAGCCATACATTTAATAGGTATTCCCGCCTAATTCATTATTAATTAATTAATTTTCAAAATTAGGTACGACTCCAATTAAGCACTTATTCTCCCCCCCCAAAAAAATATATATATGTGTGTGTGTGTGTGTGTGTGTGTGTATGTGTGTGTGTGTGTGTATAAGCGTGGGTGGTAACCCCAGTTGATGAACGTGCCCTCATGTAATAACAATAATTCGCAACTAAAAAGGTAACATTTAGTGTATAGCAGGAATTACTTACCAAGTCAAGAATCGTGCAAGAAAACGATTGGGCATCATCGATACATAAATACATTGGTTTCATTAGTGTAATCAATTTCTTGATAATTGAATGCACAGAAATATGTTTTAATAGATTTTTACAAACTTTGATCAATTATTTTCAAATTATATTTATTCGGGAACTCATATTTCTAATAATCCCCAATTTTGATGTAATTTTTTTGTTTTGCCTCATTTTTTAAAAATTTACATTTGCTAACATATTTTTTATGCTAGTGTTGATTTCATAGTAATCAACAGGGAGAGAGAGAGGGACATAGAGGGAGAGAGATAGAGGGAGAGGGACATAGAGAGAGAGAGGGGGAGAGAGGGAGGGGAGAGAGATAGAGATAGATTATCCCTAATAATAAGATGATTAATTTAAATTACACATACACACACGCAGAGAATTTCAAGGAAGACAGACATACAACAGAATGGACAGAACCTATCATTAAGCTACCTTCAGAAATCCTCTGATGAAGAGATCTTTATCTCGAAATATTAAGAATGAATGAAAGGTAAACAAATGACCTCATAGTTACATCATTTTTCTTTACATTTTCATTGCATTCAAAAGCAACCACCAAACTAATACAAACACCATTCTTCATGCAAATTATAAAACTCTTTTAGGGAGATTACAGAAGTTAAGCAGTAATGAGTCTGTTCAATAGTAAAATGAGTGACCATTTAAGAATGGAAGTTACTGTAAACCTATTTGACAGTGTAAGCAAAACTCGATAAAAAATCCATTTAAAACTGTTTTAATTTAAATAAACTAAAAATACCTTAAACTCACTATAACATCCATTTATTTTATACAAACACTAGAAATGAAGACTTGGAGCCATAAGATCGCATTGCTATCCATTTGACCTTCTAAGTTAAGTAAACGCTAACAATGCAACTGATACGAAATATTGCACGCGACGAGATATAAACAATTCAAACGGGATACTGATGAATCACAATGGACCATAGAATGCTGGCTATTTGTATGCCAATGACATCTCTTTTTGACATTCGGATATCAGAGTTTCAAATGATGGCCCCACACTGTCCAGCGGCGGGTCTTGCAAATAATAAGTGAACATTACGTAAACATAATGCGCTCGACTACTTAAGCTTCTATCGAAAATCCTTAGAAATTCTTAGACTTCATCCGGCCAGTCTTATTTCTGCTTGGGATTTGTTCCGTTTCCTTTCGCTTGAAACCGGCAAGAAGTGATGGGGGGGAGCAGCGAGCGATCTTGGAAAGCTGACATCTGTCAAAGATCACTGGGAACATTTCTTAGTGACTATGACGTCATGAAGCTACGTTGCTGCATTTGGTGGGTTTATAGCCAGAAAGGATTGGCCCTTGAAGAAGGGATTGAAGGGAACAAAGATTAGGCAAATTTGGTCTTGAGAGAGAGAGTTAGGGGGGGGGAATAGGGGAAGAATAATAACGTAAGAAAATTTAAAGACGAAGGTCATTCAACAAATATGGGGAATTTTGGTTCTAAGTGAAAGAGAGGAGGGAGAGAGGGGGTGACAATAATAACAACGAATGAAAATTCTAATACGAAGTTCATTCAATAAATAGGGGGAATTTTAATCCTGACAGAGAGAGAGGGACAGAGAGAGAGTGAGAGAGATGAGAAAGAAAGAAGAAAGAGGGAGGGAGAAGAAAGAAAGAAAGAAAGAGAGAGGAGAGGAGAAAGAAAGAAAGAAAGAAAGAGAGAAGAAAAAAAAGAAAAAAGAAAGAAAGAAAGAAAGAGAGGGGGAGATGGAGAGGGAGAAAGAGGGATACAGGGAGAGTAACAATAATAATAATAACAAAAGAAAATTTTAGTAATCTCATTCGATGAATATGGTGAATTTTGGTTTGGTCCAGAGAGAAAGAGAGAGGGAGAGATAGAGAGGGGAGAGAGAGGGAGGGAAAGAGCGAGGGGGAAAGAGAAGGAGGGAGAGAAGTAGAGGAGAGAGAGAGGAGAGATAAGAGAGAGAGAGGGGAGAGAGAGTGAGAGAGATGAGAGAGAGGGTGAGATAGATGGAGAGAGAGAGAGAGAGAGAGAGAGAGGGGAGAGCAAGGAGGTCGATAATATCAATGATATTAACGTAAGAACATTTTAAACTACGTCCATTCAATGATATGGAGGGGTGTTTGTCTTGAGAGAGAGAGAGAGAGAGAGAGAGAGAGAGAGAGAGCATAGATAGATAGTAGAAGATAGAGAGAGAGAGAGAGAGAGAGAGAGAGAGAGAGAGAGAGATGAGAGGGTTAGAGGGGATTATAACAATAATGATTACGTAAGAAAATTTTAATACGAAGATAATTCAATAAATATGGGCAATTTTCTTTTTTTTTAAAGGAAAATATTTTTTTTCTGATTTTTTTATAAATGTAAACTGCTTTGTTTGAAAGTAATTTATGGAAAAACCTATTTACACTAATTAGTTTAGAGCAACATTTATTTACACTAACCTAATATACAGTCCAGCCGTTTAAATCCTTTCTAGGTTGAAGGAAAAAAACCGACTGAAACCGATTTACGTCACAAACGGATCTTACGCAGATTTCTGATTTACTACTTAATAAAACGCATATAAATGTCACTCAAGGTACACTAAGCTTTATATCAGACTAACAGCGGCTAACCGGCGTCGCCTGGGTAGAGGGAGATTTTTTAAAGTTAGTCCCCCAGATCCATTATTACTGAATTGTGAGTTGAATCCTCGTGGGATGCCTCATTTAAATCCCTCTGTAAAAAAATCGACCTTGCATTGATCCAGCTTCTCTGAAATTAAATGTGAATGTCTTCTATCTAAAATATAAAATGAAAAAAAAATCCATGCTGTTATCATTTAAATTTTATTTTTTAATTATCTTCACGAATATAAATCAAACCTCTATTATTTTTGTTCAAAAACCAATCCCTGGTGATATTTAATGTGTATATATATATTTACTTTGTCGTCTAAATTATGCTAAAATGAGAATAACATTTGTCAGATATATTTATCAAAATAAGACGAAAATATATTGAAATACTATTTTTAAAAAGTCGTTGTTGGAGTGGCTTAATGTCGGTATCAGCGAGACAGTGAGGGAGTCAACCCCTTTTCACTAGCGCTAGATGAAGGAGATTGTTTTTGAGTAAGGTGGAGCGCCACACCTACCATCAGCTCCGCACTTTACCGCACAGATTCCCTGTGCTACTCATCTGCTGAGTTGGCGAGGGCCTGTTTCGAACCAGGAACATTGTTGTTCATGGGCGGATGCTCTACCAATAGATAGACTACAAAAATTGCCACTTGTCTTCAACCAGAAGATTTTGGACTTTCCTACAAGTCATTTGATAGTCTTTTTGTTGGTAATCTGCTAAATGCTGCCGTTATTCCCGTCTTCAGTTCTTCTTTGGTGTTGCCCGGAATTTTGTTGGGTCTCGCTCAACTGTGCCTCACACATTAATACAGTCAAAGGGATTGAAATCTCGGGTGTTAGGCGGCCAGATTTTAGATGTGATATGGGCGCAGAACATTTTTTGACAATTAACACTGGTTTCTCCTTCTTGTGTAGCATTGCACAGAGTCCTATGACCAGATGTAGGATTTTTCCAGGAGACAGAGTCTCTAACCAGAGAATCTACTACCTCATCGAGGCAATTGATGTAGACCTCCGTGTTGAGTCTGAGGCTATGTATCAAAATGAGTGGAAAGATAACGTAACCATTGATTGTGACCACTCCAAACATTATGTTGTGAACTGGGTGTTTACTTTTCATTCTTATCAGTAAACTTGTAGGATCAGAACTAGCTAACGGTCGTTCTGTCCGTTTATTGAATGGACCTGACGGGAATTATCATCTGATAAAAACGATCCACTTATGCAGGTATGACACAAGGCCGTTTAATGGACCTGCAGGAATTATCATCTGATAAAAAGGGATCCACTTATGCAGATATGACACAAGGCCGTTTAATATGAAACCACCCACGAACAGAAGTTCATGGGATGACGTAGATCCTGTCGGCATTCTCTTTCAAGGGGTGCCAGAGGCACTGGGCAATAAACACCGTCCCCGCAAGGGGACAGGTGTTACCTGGGCTGGAGCCCCCTGGGATCACGCCGTTAATTTCAGCACTGGTCCAGCGGCCGAAGCCACCGGACCGCCGCCCCGTAGAGCAAATGAAAATTTCGAATGAAAAAAAGCAAACTGTGTTCGGTTAGAGAGGTTAGAGGGGATACTGCAGTGCGGTCTTTTCTCTTGTCCTTTATGGCCTGTCATAAAAATTGGTCCTTACTCATCTCGTATGAGAAATAGCGAATATATTCCTGCAGTACCTGCCCGATAAGAAACTCAGACACTCCAATATCACTGTATATGAACGTGTTTGACTTGCTGTGATCGTTGTCAATTATGATGCGAGATTTCTGAGCGGCCGCACGTTCTTAATAACCTAACTTCTGCACTGTCCTCAAATTGACAGCCAATCACTCTTCCTATTAAATCGTTCGATGTGAATGGCAAGTAGTACAACATACCGTTTCCAAATTTTTGAGTGCGTGAAGTGCGTAATGGTGCTGCTTTACACATAGACAGTGCCCAATTGACTGTAGACTGCATAGACAAAATCTAAAGCAAACAAAGCGCATGCGGGAAATTAATAATTCAAAATGGAGTTTATCCATCACACCCTATATATATATATATATATATATATATATATATATGTGTGTGTGTGTGTGTGTGTGTGTGTGTGTGTGTATATATATATATATATATATATATATATATATATATATATATATATATATAGAGAGAGAGAGAGAGAGAGAGAGAGAGAGAGAGATGCAGGTCAGCATTATAATACTAGGCCATTTGTTGCTTTTAAAATTGAAAATGGAATATTACTAATTTTTAATATCTAGCACTTGGAAATTTAATGATTAGTATTAGCGCAAACTATTTCCCACCAATTCTTATAAAATTACAATTTGACGGAGAATTGTTTTGCAAATCTAATACATATTGATATTATTATTCTGTGAAAACTTTTAAAACGATTTACCTTTTTTTTCTATGCTATGATAACAACCACACATTTTATGTAATAGAAAATACATTCACTAGGAGTTTGTCTTCAAACTGATATAAAAGCTAGGATTTAAAACTGCAACTTCGTAAGCCAAATATATTCCATTCGCTTAAAAACTATCGCTAAATTATCTTTCTTGGTTATATTTAGCGTAAGTAAACTTACTAACTTAATAAATATGACCAAGCTAAAGCATTTATGAGGAAATCTGAATAAAGTTTATCATATCAAAATACTGTATGTAGTAATGAGATTTGTTCGTGGTTTTACGAGGAGAGAATATTTTTGCTTTAGCCATGAAAAAGTTATTTTGTAAATTCCTTGATCCTGTTGCTTTCAAATGTCCTAGATATTCGGGTCACGTTGGTGCTTGCAAAAGACCTCGAACTGCAACTGTGTTCATTTCCATAATTGTCGCTTGAGAAGCTATGATGAATAATCTGTACATGGCGTGACTCGCCCTAGCCTGTTCTTGCAGACGGCGAGAGGTAAGGGTAGGATTCATGTAAGGATATGATAGTGTTAAAAACAAGACAAAAATTATATATATATATATATATATATATATATATAGCTCAACAGGATAAAATTCTCAAGGCCATTCGTTTCTTTCTTCTTTCTTGCTAACCCCGTCGCATTGCTGATACCACCCTTGGGATTACCGCGCTGTCGGCATCAATAAAATACAATGCATATGCATGAGGAAAAGTCTTGCCCCCTGCCAGTCAGACCTCTTATCCATATCCACATTTTAAGCAGCCAGTGACATACACGTGATAATGATATATGGTGACCGTTGGCGGGAAACGTCACCTAGTCTGTTCAGCTCGTATCAAATGCCGTGCGTTTCGGCGGGGGTGATAATGTCGGCATTTTCGGAGAATGAGGTGTTTCTTTGCACGGAACGCCTCAGACACACCAAGGCAGGGATATCCATGCCAGTGTCTTTAGTTATTCATGTTGTTACGCTAAACTGTAAGGAATTAATGTTTATTAATCAACTTTTTGTAGACGGTCTGCTCTGGCCTCCGATAAAATACATGTGGCTACAATGATGTTTAAGTGTCACTATATCTTAGCGTTAATGACAGCAGATATATGCAGTTAAACATCCTAAAACGCAATGTATAATTATGTAATAAAAAATCCATAAAGAATGATAATGATCAATAATTCACAAAAGAAACGGTGGTTTTGTATATCATTCCTCGTCAAATAAAATAATAAGAATGAACTATAGAATGATACCTTGCGTAGGAATAAATAATATTGGATAGAAACTAGTTGACTTGGAATACTACAGGGTACACTCTATAATCGACTTAGCTATGAAAGAGAGTGAGAGGGCAGGTATGTATTTATTTCGTTCGCCATGGGTAGGATGTGACATACGTTTGAATATACGGGGCATCCAGCGAGGATCTAACTCGCTATTCAGTAGTAACGAGATTAGCTTGCTAACCATTACACAACGGTGAGACGCCCAAGTGAGAAAGAGAGAAATAGAGAGAGAGAAAGAAAGGAAGAGAAATGGAGAAAGAGAGAGAAAGAGAGAGAGAGAGAGAGAAAGAGAGAAAAGAAGAAAAGAAAGAGAGAGAAAGAAAGAGATAGAAAGAAAGAGAAAGAGAGAGAGAAAGAAAGAAAGAGTGAGAGAGAGAGAATGAAAGAAAGAGAGAGAGAGAGTGAGAGAGAGAGAGAGAGAGAGAGAGAGAGGAGAGAGAGAGAGAGAGAGAGGAGAAATAAGCAACATGTGAAGGAGAAAAAGGTAGAGAAATAAAACATGTGAAAGGGTTGAATGAATCTAAAGAACGTAACAAATATAAAAGGAATCAAAATTACAACATTTTATATTTAAAAATTGCAACTGTTTCATTAGAGGTATGTAACTTTTAGAGGAAAATAAGAAATCATAAAACAGGTAATATCATAAGGTTTATATAAATGTATATGGATATCAATAAAAATAAGGAAGTGAATCCGACAGTATATCAGAGAAGAAATTAAAAAACACACTGAATTTATTAATTAATGTTGTGTTTGTGGCTAATATTACAATATTCCAATCTGTATGAGATCATCATTCGAGCCGATCTGTTATGAAACGAAGAAAATAGTTTTAGGACAAAACTACGAACTGGTCATATTTATCAAAAAAAGTATTTTCCTCGTTTCGGATAAATGCAAATGTCAGTGTTTCACATTTTTCAACTTTACTCCTAGAGTACATAGCCCAACATATCATACCATTTTGAAATCAGTTATTAGCAGGAGCTAATTAAAAACATTCTGGGCCAAATCTGGACTCACAATCCTGCAATTTTGGATTCCCCAGTTTCAATTACTGCGATTGTTTTTGGCAATGTTTTTACAGGATTTTTTGCAACAAATTGTTTTGCACAGTAACAATTCTTAATGTCCGTTATCTCACACTCTAAACGTTATGCATGTGTTTTTCTTTAAATATTTTAAATATCTTTTTCTTTAAAGTCTGTTATGAGTTATTTCCCTTACAACTGGTCATATTTTTCAAAAAAACTGTTTTCTTCACTTCACAACAGATCGGCTTTGATGATGATCTTATACAGATTGAAATATTGCAATATTAGCCAATAAAAACAACATTAATTAATAACATGTCAAATTTCTTCTCTGATAAGTTCACATGGGAAAATGAAAAATATAAAATGTATAGAATAAGAGCAGAAAGGGTAAAAATAATAAAAGGAGGTATATATAAACATGACATCACAAATACTATATACACTTATAATTATATTTAGGAGAGAAAATGGAAGTGAATCAGTATGTTTAGGAATAATACGTGAGAGTGTAAAATAGGAATATAAAGATGATTTATCGATATTTGAAAAAATATATATAGTTCACACTGAGTAGATAATATATACTATCAAGCACATCTTATTATAATGGAGATTGTGTGTTTTTCTGTCTGTAACCGAAACTATATTACTATACAAATCACAATTCCTTTAGTTATTTACATCATATTCTCCATGATTTTATTTTTATTTAAACCTCAATTATTAATAAAATTGTTTTACATCATTAAGACTGTTGACCATATCTACATCCTAATAACATGCAATTGTATTTATATATACAACAAAATAGCGGTTACAGTGTGAATGGGAAGGCTAATTTGCATATTGATATTAAATATTTGATTTTAATAATATATGCTTAGTATTATTGATTTCTAATTGTTTGGTTTTATCTTATTGAATATGAGCAGAAATCTATAAGAATAAATAATTCATTTTATTCTTTACTTCCTATTTTAACTAAATGTTAAATTAGGAAAATTACCAATGAAAGACGGGAGTAATGGAAAATGATGGAATAGTTAGTTTCAAAGTTGTTCTATTTCAATCATGCCCCTCTGTTCCAAATCTTTTTATCTGCATTCTTATTCAGTTTTATTAGCCTTTCTAATTTAATACGTTATTTTATTACATTAAAACTTAAATACTAGCACCCGGAGGGTGCATATATTTGCTAGTACTTTTAATAAATATATATCAGACTTGTATCCCCAGTCTTCTTCAAGAAAAAAACATATATTGAGCGTGGATGTTAGTTTTTATTTAACAAGCGATACGAGAAACAATTGAAGCTGGCATTTTGAAGGGCCGAAAGTACTTGGGACAAAATCTTTGGGGATAAGTCCAGTTTCCATCCAAATAAAAAAGTTGGCCAAAAAGCTTGAAAAGATCGAAAATGAACTTGTTAAACAAGAAACGTCCGTTTTGTTTAATGCTAGATGTATACACACATACACATACACACACAAACACACACACACATATATATATATGTGTGTGTGTGTTGTGTGTGTATGTAAAGTAGTTTCTATTAAGTCTTTTAGTCTCTTCCATGATTGTATCAGAAATTAACGATAGTACTGACATTACCCGAAATCGAACGCGTGAAAATAGTTTTAAATTTTTACGTCAGGTATTCATTGTGTTTCTTTTAAAACTTTAGTTAAATGTTGAACCGTGATTATAGTATATAAAGAGAATTGATTTAAAAAGATGGGACATTTAAAAAAATATCAACATTGACAATAGTTAATTATTTTTTTCAATTGAAAATATTCCCAGTTCCAATTGAACAGGTCTGAAAAAAATCCTTTAAGAGATGATACATTTTGATGATTTAAAAAGATAAAAAAAACATTATAGGTTTTTTCAACATACTCCTCTTTTCCTTTTTTGTCTTCCGAGCAAAGAAACATTTTAAAAACAATTTTGTTTCATAAACAGACAACACGTTTGTTTTAAAATGAAATACATTTGTGCGATTAGAATTTTGTATAAAACTTTGTTTTACAAAATACGTCTTCTAGTTTCATTTCATTTGAATTTTTTCATAAATTAAGTTTTATAAAACAACGTTTCTTAGAGAATAGACAGCAGATTCTTAGAATAATGTCAGGAGAAAGATATTATACAAAAATTTGTCCTCAAAATAAGTTCACCGGTTTGACATGCTTTTCATTGTAAATAATTCAAATTTTCCAAAACCAAATTTCGAGAAAAAAGAGAGAATATTTTTCCATATAACATATTTCTTAAGCATATCAGTATTTTAATATATATATATATATATATTAAAGTGGGTGTTGATATGTGTACATCCGTATGTGGTATAGCATAGATAATAGTTTTTCAACAACAGAATAGTAAATATTTTGTATTGTGTAATATCATTCGCTTTTCTATTAAATCAGCCCAAATCTATTGTGTTCTCAAAGCTCCGATCCGAATAGTTTATTTCCGACAGACCTCACCTGTTTTGTTGCATGTTAAATTTAAATATAAATTCATAACACACGCTTTCTTTCTCTCCCATCTCTTTCACTCGCTCTATCTCTCTCACTCACTCTTCTCTCTTCTCTCTCTTTCTCTCTCTCTCTCTCTCTCTCTCTCTCTCTCGCTCCTTCTCTCTCTTTCTCTTTCTCTCTCTCTCTCTCTCTTTCTCTCTCTCACTCGCTCTTTCTCTCTCATTCTCTTTCTCTCTCTCACTTGCTCTTTCTCTCTTCTCTTCTCTCTCTCTTTCTCTTTCTCTCTCTCTCTCACTTGCTCTTTCTCTCTCATTCTCTTTCTCTCTCTCACTTGCTCTTTCTCTCTCTTTTCTCTTTTCTCTTTCTTTCTCTTTCTCTCTCTCTCTCTCTCACTTGCTTTCTCTCTCTATCTATTTCTCTCTCTCACTTGCTCTTCTATCTCTCTCCCTCTCTCTGTTTCTCTTCTCTTCTCACACTCGCTTTCTCTCACTCACTCTCTCACTCACTCTCTCTCTTTCTTTTTGACCCTTTTCATAGATTTTTAACTTTCCCCCTCTCTCTTTCTCTTTCTCTCTCTTTCTCTCTCTCTCTTTCTCTCTCTCTCTCTCTCTGTTTCTCTTTCTCTCTCTCACTTGCTCTTTCTATCTCTTTCTCTTTCTCTCTCTTTTTCTCTTTATCTCTCTCTCACTCTTCTTTCTCTCTCTCTCTCTTTCCTCTCTCTCTCTTTCTCTCTTCCTCTCTCTGTTCTCCTCTCTCTCCTCTATATATATATATATAAATATATATATATATATATATATATATATAACAGAAATAAGTTTACATTAAAGCCGTTCGATTAATTTAGCTTTATTTTACTTTGTTGAAATCTCCATGAAGCTAATTTCTAAAGAATTTCCTTGTGACTTCAGTTGACATCCTGTTCCCTATTGCAAACAATGTGAGTCTACATCTGACGAAAGACGTCTTTCACTTCTTTACTCGGAACCTCGTACAAGGCGTGTATTTAAATTTCTAGCCTAAGGTCTCAAGCAGAATAACAACAACAACAACAACAATAATAATAATAATAATAATAATAATAACAATAATAATAATAATAATATAATGATATAATAATAATAATGCTTTCATTTTATTAAAGGGATGAATCTCTTTATTCAGTTCTATTATAATTCACGTGGAAACTTCCAGTGTAAAATTCAACTTTATTTCCGTAAATTCTGATTCCTTACTCTGTTTTTCTTTCTATATCCGCCCCTCCCTCTCTCTCTCTCTCTCTCTCTCTCTATATATATATATATATATATATATATATATATATATATATATAATATATAATATATATATATATATATATAAAAGAATATTCATTAGGATTTATTCTTTATATGAAATTTGTCCACATTTCAGTCTGTATGACCATCTTCAGGGCAATGTAATTGTTGTTTAATGTTTCTTCTAAAAATAATTTTCAATTTAAAAAAATTAAACAAAGTATGAAAAGATGTTACACACACACACACACACACACACACACACACACACATATATATATATATATGTGTGTGTGTGTGTGTGTGTAAGTATTTCTCTCTTATTATATTTTAAGCTTTCTCATTTGAAATTCTGTCAATATTTGTTTATTTAATGTACTGTGTGTTTTTTATTTTTGCGTATAGAAATTTTATTCAGCGGGAAAGAAAATATGTTTAAACGTATACCATATAATTCTGAATTGCTTTTACATATGCTGTGAAACTACCAGATAATTTTAAAGGAACCGATGAAGTTATCAAATTACAAAATATTATCAATTTTTAAAACACCCTGTTTAATCCAGATATCTTAAAATTGTTACTGATGTAGAAGCCACACATTAAAGCGACAAACATATTCAATCTGATGCTGATCATTTCCAACAGTTGTTTAGCATTTGTTAGATAGGTTATGATGCTATATACTCGTTCAACATCAGATATATAAACGGAGAAAGATTTGGTCATTCTTGTTTGAATTAATCAATTAACAATACTTGGGTGTTTAATGATAAAGTTTTATTACCAAACTCTTGGTGCTTTTGACTGATAAGATGAAAGTAGTCTGTTTGAATAAAGGTATTTGAAAGTAAATTATCCTAAACTGAAAAACTAACAGCAATAACAGATCTATGATCGCTAATGACATAGACCACAATAGTTTTAAGGAGTAAAATATTAAAGCATACTGAAAGTTCGAAAACACAAATAATCAAACAGCGGTCTGGATTCTGTTGGAATATTTTTATATTATACTTATTTACTAAGCTTAGCTTATTTTTAAACACACACACACACACACACACACACACACACACACACACATAAACACACACTCCTTTTGAGTTTTTCACATCAGCGTTAGCTGATGGCTTTCACTGGAGTCTGAGTGGCAACAAGTCTCCTCAGGTCTCCAGGACTCTTCTGAGTATTCTGGCAGATTGTAGCAGTGCAGTATTCTGGATGGTCTCGATTCTCCCTCCGATTTCCAGATTTTCCAAACTTGTTTCCAATCTTTTGGAACTATTCCAAGTGCACCAACTACAATTGGTATAACTTTGACTTTCATATTCCATAACTTTTTCAGTTCTTCTTGCTGGGCCGTTTTTATCTGAAAGTCCTATTATTATTATTATTATTATTATTATTATTATTATTATTATTATTAATTCTACTCCGTTTCAATTTCTTCCCTCTATTTTTTTATTTCTTTTTTGTTTCTATTCGTCGGTCCCTACCTTCTTCTTCTTCTTCTTCTTTCTTCTTCTTCTTCTTCTTCTTCTTTTTATTATTATTATTATTATTATTATTATTATTATTATTATTATTATTATTATTATTAATGTCTGCTCTTTCTTTTTCAGCTTATATAGGATTTCTTCTTAATTTTTCTTCATCACGTCTCATTTTTCATCCTTTTCATATTCTTCTTTTTTTTGGGGGGGGGGGTAAATTCTCCTTTACTTTTCATTTTCTTTGTGACCCTTTTCATACATTTTTAACTTTTCCCCCTTTCTCAGAAGGTCTCCTATCTCCCCGGTGATTTACTCTTATCCTATCATCATCGCTATCATTATCATCATCAGCAGCATAGTCACCTTCATCATTATCATCTTATTTTTATTTCTCATTCACTCACTAACTCTCTCTTTCTTTCTCTTTTTCTCCCCTTCCCTTTCTCTTCTTTTCTCTCTTTTTTTCTCTCCCTCCTTTCTCTCTCTCCCCCCCTCTCTCTCTCTCTCTCTCTCTCTCTCTCTCTCTCTCTTCTCTTCTCTCTCTCTCTCTCCCTCTCTCTCTCTTCGAACTCATCCTCTTCATGGAACTCGGCTGATTCACGCTCAGATTTATTTATTTACTTACCTTTTTAATTTCACCCTTTTGGAATTTTATAAATAAATAAAAATGCATTTTGATTTCTTTTATATTTGTCCTTTTCAAAGCAACTCCATCAACCAGACATGTTCTTTCGCTGGTCACATGACTCTCTCATTAAGTATATCTCTTCATTTGAATATCGATCGATCAATGCCAGTTACTATAGCAACGCCAATCAGAAAACAACAAAGAAGATACAAGAGAGAAACGACATGTTTGAAAGGATGACAGCACCCAACAAAACTGTCTGAAAAAAATAAAATGTAAAGATGGTAAGTGTTTGTTTTTTAAATAATCTTTTTCAATAATTTCACGAATAAATAAAATAAACATTACAATAACATCAGTAATGAAAATATTAGTATGTTTAAAAAAATGTTCATTTTTCCTCAACTATATGTTCTAAAAGCTTATGTTATGTATTAACATAGTATCATTCGATGATCCTAGTTTTTATTTTTAAAGTCCTTGCAGTCAGATACTGGTCTATTCTGCAGAGATGCTAGATCAGCCTTAAATATAGTTCATGAGAGAAGAATTACGATACAGACATAAAAATGAGTTGGAGGTCGTGTTCAAAAAACTTTCGGGGCCACAGAGGTCACATGTGAAGTCTGTCCCTGAAGATGTTTATTTGCCGGTGCTTTGTTGCCAGCGCTTTCTTCTGGACCTCTTAGCTTCATGGTGTTGCACCAAGTGGTCTCAGACATGAACAGTCCTCCACTGGAGAGCCTGCCGCTAACGAGGACGGTCCTGAGCCTAATTTTCCCAGCTGGAAGGGGTAGTGCCAAAGCACCTCAGATCATTCTTGCAGAAATACTTGAGGATGTCTGATGAAGATTAGACTGAGTAGTATAACGTTTTTGATGTGACAGCCTTCAGTTTATAAACAGAAGAAGGTTTTTTTTAATGTAATTAGTTAACTCTAAATAAAACTCGGTTTGAAAATAAACCTCGTCTCCCATCCTTCTTGGAACGAGGGATTAGTATATACATAAATTCTCCTAATGCTACCTTTTGTCAAACCAAGTTATGAAGGGGTGTGGTCTAATGGTTAGAGTCGTAGGAAATGGACTCGTTGACCTAAGTTCAAATCCTGGCCAAAGCAACAGTTCACATATCGCTAATACCCTTCGGAAAGTTAAAAATACAACTACTCTCCCTCCAGCAATGATTAAATATTAAGGCAGACTGCTCTCTTTAACCTTGGTTAAGCGGCCAGTCTATGTGAAGCAAAACTCTGAATTCAAACCTGTTAAACTCCGCCAGGAGTGGTCACTACTAGAATAGGCTCAGTTCTAATTATTGATATAAAGTAAAGTAAAGTCGTCAGTAAATTTGTCAGAATACAAGGTGTTTCAAAAAATACAGATTTTAAAGCTCTATTTACCAAG
>CM042157.1:4196023-4212561 GCA_023376005.1 Doryteuthis pealeii
CATTACTAAGGATCACGCTCTGTTTAACACAAGGGTCTCCGCTGAGAGTGCTCTTGTTTAAAGCCAAAGGATAGCCACAAAAATTGTAACACAGCCTTTATCCTTATTTTTGACATCTCGCCCGCAAACATGTAAACGTTAAAAAAAAAGTTATTTTAAAACCTTATACGCAGCTTTAATAAATATGCTTACAATAAAAAAAAATATATATGCCTTTGATTTTTCAGAGACTCGTGTCATAAAGATCATATAAATACAAAATATTGCAATAGCACTAACAACTTCCCATCAGGTGATATATAAAAAATCCTCATTAATAACATCGGAAACGTAAAGAAATTCCAGCGCAGACGATCAATAGATATGATTGAAAGGGTTTGGGAGCAAAATCTGGGGCAGCACCTCCATCAATTGTATCCCGAAATAGAGTAACTTGCACGAAAACTAGAGAAATAAAAACAAACACATAGAAAATAAATGTTACGTGGGCTTCAACCAAACCTATTTAAACAATAACTTCCTGGCGATATATATATATATATATATATATATATATATATATATATATTATTCTGGTTTATTTAGCCATGTACATATCTAACATGTATTAATGTATTTTATTATCCAGAGTATATTCCTGCGCAGACATTTTCACAACAAAGATAACGTGGTCGCTGCCAGAAAAAATTTTTCATGCTGACTAATATACACATATATACATCTATAATATATATATATATATATATATATATATATATATATATAATATATATATATATGTGTGTGTGTGTGTGTGTATGTGTGTGTGTGTGTGCGGTGTAATTACCAATTCATTAATATAACAACCAATCTTAATTTGACTTAACTTGATAAAACTCTGCTTGTCCACACCCATGAACTTCATATATATATATATATATATATATATATATTTATATTTTAAAGGCAATTACAATGCGTATAAAATAGTATCCAATGTCTAATTAATTTCGTAGTATCTTCATATTCAGAGACTCTTTGTAAAATGGACGCGGTCTTGTGTTTATATATATATATATTGACGTTATAAGCACGCGTCATGTGGGTAGTTAGAATGCCACTTTACCCCTCCCCTTCTCACAACTTGTACCCCCCTCCCACATAAAATCACTGCTGCAAAGCTCGCTCGAACCACTACCATTCCTACAACCTCCAACTACCAGTGGTTATTACCTCCCACTTCTAATTCCTTGCTACTACTGGTTCTCGTTAAAAACGAGACACGAAATCATACCATCGTTTCCTACCTGAGGATGGCAAATTCTATTGCCGAAAGCGCTCGTTTTGAAACCTTTGGGGGATTGTTATACCAGTTACACCCCGACACCAAAAAGATGGCCCGAAAATTTAATTATAATATATATATATATATATATATATATATATATATATATATATATATATATATTATGTGGAGGGGTAGTAGCAAAGAATTAGAAGTGGGAGGTAATAACCATTGGAGTTGGAGGTTGTAGGAATGGTAGTGGTTCGAGCGAGCTTTGCAGCAGTGATTTTATGTGGGAGGGGGTACAAGTTGTGAGAAGGGGAGGGGTAAAGTGGCATTCTAACTACCCACATGACGCGTGTTTATAACGTCAATATATATATATATATATAAACACAAGACCGCGTCCATTTCACAAAGAGTCTCTGAATATGAAGATACTACGAAATTAATTAGACATTGGACACTATTTTATACGCATTGTAATTGCCTTTAAAATATAAATAATATATATATATATATGTGTGTGTGTGTGTGTGTGTGTGTGTTTGTCAGATCCTCTGCATTTTATGCTATTAGTCATAAGTAAACCCAGTCATCGGAATACATACATGTTTTCTTGGGAGTAGGATGTGACTTATTGACACCAATTTTCTCTGCACGTGTGATGTAACAACCACACGTTATACCACATGGCTCCAATAGCAGAAAAATAATCCTTTGAATAATAATAATATACAAAATATGTTTGGCCCTATGATCTTGAGCAAGTCGAGTGACTTCGCAATTGTCATATTCTCTCCAATTGACATGAAACAGGTAATGAATTTAAAAGTTACCGCATTTATTACCGGTCAGCAAAATATTTGAACTGTCTCAAACTCACTATCAAACTTCAATCATCTTACGGCAGTAGCTTTTAGAGCAATGGCCGTTCCTGTTTTCTGGCTTTTGGGGATAATAGAAATTCACAAATAATATATATATATATGCGGAATTGTTCCAATAATCTCTGGCGATTATTTTGACCAAAACCGAACGTCATAAAGGATTGACCTATATGATATATGGTAATAATATACGAGACGTCATTTTCAAGAGGATATTAAATAAGGCTCAGTGCCATCAGATTATATCCGATTGAGAACCTGTAAGCAATTTCGGTCTGGAAAAAAAGGGGATGTCGGGATAAACTGTGACCCAAGATTTACGTCGTATTTTCGATCCAATTTATACGGATATTATACTATTGAATATAATAATTCAATAAATCCGATGGATAAAAAAGAAAAATATAACTTTGATTTATTTTTATTCATTCCAAGTGAACGAACATTTGATATGCTTAAAAGAATATTCTTTTAGAGATAAAAAAATGTTTAAATATAAAAAGTGAGTGTTGTTTACTTTATTATGCCCCCCTTCTCCATCTCATTCGTTCTCCTCTTTCACAGACACAAACATATATATATATATATATATATATATATATATATATATATATATATATATATATATATATATATATATATATATATATAGTATCAATGGGTATCAAAATAGTATAGTATATAAACATCATATGTTTTTCATAATGTTGAATTTCATACTGTCGGATTAATTTCCATCTATTTTTCATATTTGTCAAATGAAAAAACATTATATCTGGGACTTTTACACCTTGAAAACTTTCATCTATAACTACGGACTTATCAACGCCACAAGTAAATTTTGGAACTCTAACATCTTTTTTCAAATTACCATGTGGACTTGTATATTTTTTTTTTTTAATAGCTGAAAAATATATACTATACTATTTTGATACCCACTTTACATTTTTATATAAACTTTTACAACTAACTCTTTTGAGTTTTTCTATAAACTATAATGCTTCTGAGTTTTTTTAAATTAAAAATAAAATTTATTTTATTTTTAAAACAGAACATGCATTTTTCAAAAAATTTCAGCGGTTGAACTCAGCGTTCGTTTCTGTAAACAGTCTTTTTTAACGGATAACTTCTCTTCCCATCTATGTCGCTCTTTGATGAAGACCAACTTATCGATTTGGTCGAAACAGTACTGTCAGCAATTACATAACAAACATCATATGTTTTTCATAATGTTAAATTCATATATATATATATATATATGTGTGTGTGTGTGTGTGTGTGTGTGTGTGTGTCTCAGAAGTCGCGCACCATATAATTTGTTTTGTTTTTTGTTTTTCAGATTTTATTGGATATGGGTGAGAAATTAACAATACAAGAAAGAGTTAAATTGTTTTTTTATGTTTGGAAGAGATGGGGCTACATACCGCTCTGTAGCTGAAGAATTCAACCGCACTCATCCCGAGCGAGAAAAACCATTGAACCATACCACTGTCTGCCGTTTGATAAAATGTTTCCAAGAAACTAGCTCAGTTGCTTACAGCGAGAGATGTGGTCGACGAAAGAGTGCAACTGATGAAGCAACATCAACTATGGTTTTGGCGAATGATGCTAGAAGCCCCGTGAAATCAGTAAGGAAAATAAGCCAGGAGCTTACGATTAGCAAATCATCAGTACATCGTATTCTTAAGATACAGAAATTTCATCCGTACAAAGTGCATCTCGTGCAAGCTCTACATGGTGATGACACAGATAGGCGATTAGGATGAATAAAATTGATATTCATATGTCTTTTTATACTTTTCATATGTATTTTCATACATGGTGCGCGACTTCTGGACACCCTGTATGTATGTATATATATATATAATATATATATATATATATATATATATATATATATATATATATGGTAGCACGATGAGGAAATTAATCCGACAGTATGTGGAGAACATTTTTTAAAAGAAAACAAAATTCGGCTTTCATATAAAATCGCCAAGTCAATAACGGATAATAACCTTTTATCACACATTCAACATACACTGAATATTTGTATGAATAAAGGATGAAAGATATTCAATGTCCTGAAGAAGATTTTAATTTAAAAAAACCGAAATACTTAAGTATCGACATAAAGAGTTTCCATTGTTCATGACATCCTGTGTTTGTTTTCTTTAAAAGAATTTCTCAATATATATATATATATATATATATATATATATATGAAGTGGATTATATCAAGTGTTACTTTGATAGGATTCAACCACAATTGAGAACTTAAACGTACATATAAAGATTTGTGTATATACTTTTACTTATAAGGAGTATCATAAATAAATAGATAAATAGATAAATAAAAGGATATATACCTTTAGAAAATAAATTCATTTCGACATTATAGTCTGATCGGTTCTATTTCTGTTGATTTTTGTCTTTAATATTTCACCATCGATCTTACTTGTGTAATTTTCACATTTCTTTCTTTTTTTTTTTTTTTTTTACTTTTTTTTCAAAATTTAGCTTATATCGCAAATGTGCGTGTGCACATTAACTGGCGTATCTAACAAAGGCATGATTTTGAAAAATGTAAAAAACAAAAAAATAAAGAAACGGGAAAATCACACCATTAAAACCAACGGTGAAATATTAAAGACAAAAATCAACAAAATTAGTACGGATGAGACTATAATGTCGAAATAAATTTATATTTTAAAGATATATATATATATATATATGTTGGAATTATATCGGCATATAACGTGTGCTCCATTTCCCCACCTAGATTTATAGACTAGCCGTAGTCACGTGGTTTATTCCTTCACCAATCACTAGCCATAGTGTGTGGCTGAGACTCTCCTTAAACACTCATTGAGGAGGGACTTACAATACTCAGACTCTTTACCAGAAGAAACAAAGGATTCATTATCAGAGAATTATCAAGGATCCAATTCCACTGGACACGCACTCTTGGTTAAAGCCTACAGGATGGCCCATTAGATTGTAGCAATTATTGACTCTCCTGTCGATCGACGTATGAGTGTTCATACAATGAACATCCACACAGGGATTTGTTTATAGTGGTGAAGGCTTGTGTTGGACCATCCACAATTTTTGGCACAGTCGATAGGGAAGAATTGGGGCATCAAGGGTTGCCACAAACCCAATCAACGAATTTTGAATTCAGCGTTATCCCTCTCCTAGACTGGTTACCTACCCAAGGCTGAAGAGCCCAGTCTGCCCTACTATTTAACCCATAGCTTTAGGGAGAATATATGGATTCATACCGTTCCCAAAGGTATTAGCGCTATGTGAAATGCCAACAGCTTCGTCTAGGAATTGAACTCGAATCGATGAGTCCCTTTTCCACGGCCCTAACCACGAGCCCACGCGCCTCCATGTAACAATATATATATGTATATATATAAAAAGAGAGAGATACATAGAGAGAGAGAGAGAAAGAGAGAGAAAAGGGTCAGGGTATTTGCCTTATTGTATGGACTGGGCACAAGGCCTCCTTTTAACGTGGGCCCACCCACAAGCCGAAGCTGATGGGTGGGAAAGAACAAAAATTGCGTCGATCCCGTCGGCATTCCCCCTCAAGGGGTGCCTCAGGCGCTTGGCAATAAACCCAGCCCTGCCCCAAGGGCTGGCCCCCTGAGATCGACGCTAATAATTGTTATTTACCGGGCGGACATTGAAGACCAGAGTATAGTAACTGAACAGATACTGCACTGTGATCCCCACCTTATGCCAAGAGAGAAAGGTGAGAGAGATAGTTTGTTTTGTACTGTAGTGTAGTTCAGCACACCCAGAATCGTATTTTAAGAAGTAATTCTTATGTTGCACCGTTTTTTTAACAGGACTTTTATTATATTTCTTCAGTGTCTGTCCAAATGGAAAAAGGTAGAAAACTTTTAGATTATATGTAGATAATGATAAAGAATAAACATGTAAGTAATAATAAACCCTCCTCCAGAATGTTTGGTTGGTAATCGAATATCGAACACCTACAGGCATGTTTCTTATTCATTCTTTTTTTCTAAGCAAATCTAAAAACATGAATCACGAAAGTCCAACTGAGTCTCATTTCTTCTCGCTTCCGATTTCTCCGACCCCCGACAAATACACATTTTTCGTCCATTTTGCATAGAAGACGACCCCACAATGTTTAACCACGTGATACCCTCTGTGTAGGGACGGGCATATATTTGGCATCTTCCTCTTACAATTGCCAGCTTTGGAAAGCTCCGATGCATCCCTAATGGGCCCAATCGATCTCAGCCTGTTTCATCTTTACCTTTTGTGTTTGTCTTAACCGCAAACCACACGAGCAAAACAGAGGTCAGGCCATCGATTCGAAACCAACCACCTGCCAGACGTTAAAGGGGAAAACTACTCCCTGAATGACAAAATACGCCACTTATTTGGTTTTACGTCTTTCGCTGTGTAAATTATATAGTTTTATTTCTGCCTTTCTTTCTCTATGCTTTTCTCCTTTGCTTCTCTCTCTTCTCTCTCTCTCTCTCTCTCTCTCTCTCTCTCTCTCTCTCTCTCTCTCTCTCTGCTTTCTCCTTTCCCCTCTCTCTCTTTTTCTCCTTTTCTCCTATGCCCCCCCTCTCTCTCTCTCTCTCTCTTCTCTGTCTCTCTCTCTCTCTCTCTCTCTCGCCTCTCTCTCTCTCCTTTGCCTCTATCTCTCTCTCCTGCCTCTCTCTCTCTCTCTCTCTCTCCTTTTCTCCTTGCCTCTCTCTCTCTCTCTCCCTCTCTCTCTCTCTCTCCTTTTCTCCTTTGCCTCTCTCTCTCCCCTTTTCTCCTTTGCCTCTATCCTCTCTCCTTTTCACCTTTGCTCTCTCTCCTTTCCCTCTCTCTCTCTTTCCTTTTCTCTTTCCTCTCTCTCTCTCTCTCTCCTCTCTTCCTCTCTCTCTCTCTCTCTCTCTCTCTCTCTCTCTCTCTCTTTCCTCTCTCCTCTCTCTCTTTCTCTTTCTCTTGCCTCTCTCTCTCTCTCTCCTTTTCTCCTTTGCCTCTCTCTCTCTCTTCTCTCTCTCCTTTGCCCTCTCTCTCCTTTTCTCCTTTGCCCCTCTCTCTCCTCCTCTCTCTCTCTCTCTCTCCTTTGCCTCTCTCTCTCTCTCTCCTCTCTCTCTCTCCTCTCTTCTCTCTCTCTCTCTCTCTCTGTCTGTCTTCTTTTCGCTTATGATTGAACAAGCGGAAGGAAAATGAGGTTTTGGCAGGAAAGTAAAGTTTTGGCAAAGTGTGTGAATTCGATGTACAGCTGCGATCGTCCAACAGTTCAGCTTAAATGCCCGACTTTTTGAAGAAGCATTTAGTCTGGTATTTTTTGCAATTTCCTTTTAAATGTGATGTTCATAAATACATGATTTTTATCTGTCTCTTCATATATATATCAATCTAATAATCTATTTATCTTCATTGTACATATAAAAGTAAAGTCGTCGGGGCGGCTTAAAGTCGGTATCAGCCGTCAGCGAGGGAGTCTATCCCCTTTTCAATAGCGCTAGACAAAGGAGATTGTTTTTTGTCTGCGATGGAGCGCCACACCTATCATCAGCTCCTTACTTTACCGCACAGATCCCTGTGCTACTCATACGCTGAGTTGGCGAGGACCGGTATCGAATAGTGTGAGATGGTCACTGTTTCAGCTTTTGCTGGAATGGCTCACCAAAGCAGTATTATTGGTAGAGTGCTCAATATAAAATAGAGCTGTTATATAATATAATAAGATAAATAAATAAAGTTTACATTCATCAGGACCAAAAGCCCAGTTCTAGCTTCAGTGAGAAAGACATTTTCAAATGGTGAAAAACAGTAGGTTTCAGTAGGGGCAGGGGGGCTGGTAATGGTAGTGATTTTCTTCCTCTAAATGGTGTATATATATATATATATATATAATTATATATATTAATATATATATATATATATAATACATTCCCAGATAAAGACCTAATCATGAAACCGATTGAAATAGATAAAAAATTCACCAAACTTACTAATAGATATGAGTTGTTCACACACACACACACACACACACACACACAACACACACACAAACACACACACACACACAAATATGTGTGTACATATATATATATAAACTAAATCGTCGGCGGCATACATATATATATATATATATATATATATATATATATACGACGTATTCTACACATTCGCTGGCAGGATAAAGTG
Source organism: Doryteuthis pealeii (assembly GCA_023376005.1). NCBI lineage: Eukaryota > Metazoa > Mollusca > Cephalopoda > Myopsida > Loliginidae > Doryteuthis > Doryteuthis pealeii. The sequence continues at coordinate 4,204,373 of CM042157.1, forward strand.
CCCAACACAGTCGTTTTGTGCTGACATGAACAGCATCTCCATTCTCTGTGAGAGGCCCTTTATTGACTTAGACATGTCAGGATATGGAAAATGGACGCACCCCAAAAAGATCTTTTGTATGGCGAATTAGCAAAAGGCTCCCGATCGGTTGGTAGACTACGCCTACGATTTAAAGATGTCTGCGGAGAGTTATAGGATACCATATTGACACAAACACGTGGGAGTAAACAAAAAATAGAGCGCCTGGCGCCTCAACGTTAAGCAAGGCACGGAGGGAGTGAGGCAAAGAGAAGGAGCCTCGACAGAAAAGAGAAAAAAGAGAGAGAAAAGCCAGCAGTCCCAGAAAGCATCGCAGTTTGTGTGCATTCAGTGCACCAAAGACTGTCACTCGAGAGTTGGCCTGCTGAGTCACTTGCGCAGATGCAATGTGTGCTCTTAATGTTAGAGTCACAGAGCAAATATATAAGTAAAGAAATAACAAAAGAGATTTAACATTATAGTCCATTTCAGGGAGCTTAGGCAAAATGTCTAAATCTCCCGACTCATATATATATATATATATATATATATATATATATATATACTTTATGTGTTGAAGAAGAGGTAGTGTTGAATAATGCAAGGGAGCGTGATAAAAAATGGATTTCTGATAATGTGGTCCGTTTTAAGCTCTCTTAAACCAACCAGTCATATTGAGATACAGACTCTATCCAGAATTTTCTCCTTCGTATTTGCAGTCATTAAAATTGCTTTGATATTATTTTCAATGTTTACTATAACCGTATTGTCAGCAATATCTGGGTCTCCTCTCTCTGGTAAATAGGTTACTATGTAACGCAAGGTAAAACCAAGAAAATTGCACAAAAAATAAATACATAAAAAAAAGAATCCAAGTTCAACGAATATTACAGGGCAATGATAAGTGGGTAATATGAATCAGGCATACTGGGTCTTTCCTGTCCTCTGCCTTTTCTCTAAATTGATTTACCATGCAGTAATTATTAGCAAGCAAATCACGCAGATATTTTCTAGTAGGGGGCGTTTGATCCTTACGACGTACCCAATTATTTCTGCTCTCTGCCACGCGCATAAATACTAATAAGAAAATCTAATGAAAAATGATATTTAATATACTAATATCACAGAGCACTTATGTGAAGTGAGTTGTATTTTCATTGCTGTTTGGTTGATTGATTGATTGATTGGTTGATTTTAACGGCATATTAACCTCTCTTGGGTTATCTTATACCTAGACGTTCATTGTACGTTCAAAAATACATTTCTGTGTAATTATTTTTTAATAAAAAAAAAATTGCACACTGTCGTATCAAGTCTTCTATATATAATGGAGATTTGGTCACTTTTTGTCTGTAACCGAAACTACATCACTGCTTACGTCACAGTCACTTCAGGAATTATAGAAGATCTTCTATATATAATGGAGATAGATTGCATTTCTGTCTGAAGCCGAAACTACGTCACGGCTTACGTCACAGATTCCACAATAATCTATTAATGTATCTGTAACACATTTTTTTTTAACTTTGAAAAAACGTAAACCTACCAACTTATTTTTTGTTTACATCTTTTACGCTGGAAAAGATAGATTTTGTTTAAAAACTGTATTTTTATTATTCAGTGTAGTGTATTATCTATTTAATAAATAAAACACTGAATTATAATTTAATAAAAACACCCTTCCTTTTATTTTAATAAATCTAATTACGATAAAAAAGAAGAGTGTTTTTTTTTTATTATCATTCAGTGTTTTATTTATCAAGATAAAAGATTTTTTTATCATCTTCACTCTACAGATTTATCTATTAAAATAAAAGGAAGAATTTAAAAAATATATTTTGGCATTGTTGGTTTTTTATTACTTTAATTGATTTATTAATTTTACTTGGATACTACCCCTCTAATATTGAATTTTAACTCCCACTCCCATTCAGGCTATATTTTTCAGAAGTTTATTTTTACACCGACCGAAGGGCGGTTTTGTTTTACTAGTATATATAATGGAGATTTGATCACTTTTTGTCTGTAACCGAAACTACATCACTGCTTACGTCACAGTCACTCCAGGAATTATAAAGACTACGGCTAAACGGTGTCGCCTAGGTAGAGGAGGGGGTAAAAAGGTAGTCCCGCAGATCCATTATTGTTGAATCACGGGGATCCTCGCAGGATGCCCCATTAAAATCCATGTAAAAAAGACCTTGCCTTGATCCAGCCACTTGAAAAGAAAAATGAATGTCTCCTTTTTAAAATACTAAATGCAAAAAAATCCATGTTGTTATCATTTAAATTTTTTTTTGTTATTATATTCATGTATATAAATCCAATCCTCATTATTTTTGCTCAAAAACCAAGCCCTGGTGATATTTAATGTGTATATATATTTACTTTGTCGTTAATTGTTTTATTTTCGAAGTTTACTCCGAACATACAGATTCACACAACTGCCATTTATATATGTATAGATTATCATAGTATTTTTTAATTTTAATTTATATAAATTATATTTTTCTTTAAAAATTAAAAAGTAAAGTTATTTAAATAATTTAATACCTACTCTAATAAATAAATCTTTTTTTAATAAATATGTAATTCCTTAAATCTCTAAGAAAATGAATTTAGTGCGTAACAGCAATATATTACATTCATTTTTGTTTGTACAAATTTTAAAAAAAATTAATCTTATTATTGAAATTAATTTTTAAAGAATTTATTTTTCTACAGAATTGAAGTGAATAAAAATTTTGTTTATTGACATCGAATTTTTAACTCCAAACCCGCTTCAGGCAATATTTTTCAAAAATTATTTTTACATTCCCCGAAGGGAGTTTACTATTTTGCAAAATACCCCACTTTTATGGGCTGGGCACAAGGCCTCGTTTTAACGTGGGCCCTCCCACAAGCCGAAGATCATGGGTGGGAAAGAACAAAAATTGCGTCGATCCCTTCGGCATTCCGCCTCAAGGGGGCGTCTCAGGTGCTGGGCAATAAACCCAGCCCTGCCCCTTTAAATCAAGGGGGAAGGTATTGCCTGGGGGGATAGCCCCCTGGGATCGACGCTATTATTTACAAAAACCTAATCCAGCGGCCGAAGCTCACTGGACCTCCCGGATTGGTGTTAGTAGGTTCTTCCCGTGCGGAGGGGTTGGGTAAATGTATAGTTTTAGTCTATTGCTCATTAGTATTCACAATTTGTTGTTTTGTTTAATTTCTCTTTTTATATTTCACATGAAAAACACAAGTCCAACTCTCAGATTACGTGTGTTTGTTGAATTAAAAATTAAAAATTCTTATGCAGGGTCGTCTACAAAGCGTTTCTTTACTGGCTGCAGTCTTGCGTAGGCTAACTGCTTCTCGCAACGCTCCATTCGCTTCGGTTATTTATGGGCATAGTCTCCAAACATCCGGACATCTCAGTCGAATCTGGCGCCGGACAATTCTCGTGCATTCGGATGGACGTGTGTAGGCCCCAACATCCGGGCACCTAAATTGCACCTCGCGTCCATCTAGCGCCTAAATCGCATTTCTTTACATTCGGGAGGGCGTGGGTTCGACTCCGGCAGGCAAGACAATGTCTTGCTCTTTTTCTAAATGAGTATGGTAGTACTCGTTCTCCGTCACATAATTCATAGGCAGCTTATGAATTATATATGTACCTGTAGTAAGAATATTTTTAATAAGAGCCGTTAGATTTAAAATCGGGGGTAGTGGAAATTTCCTTAATCGTTAGGGTTATGAGTGATTGAGGATGACCCCGTCTTGATCCCTCCGGAAGGCGCCATTACAGATGCAAACAGAGCTTCGAGGAGCGCGGATGTTATTGTCAGCTCTGAGAGTCGGTCTCCCCTCACAATGGGCTGGGTTGTTGAAATAAAGTTTTATAAAAAAAACAACAACCAAGTCTTGTTGAGACAGATGATCAGTCCAACAAGAAAGAAGAAAGATCCGATCAGATGTAAAAAGCAACTCAAATGATCAGCACGGGAAATAAGACAAAAGAACATCTATCTATCTATCTATCTATTTATCTCTCTCTCTCTCTCTCTCTCTCTCTCTCTCTCTCTCTCTCTCTCTCTCTCATTATATAACCGAGATGTGGATATACAACAATGTTAGTTGTTTAACGATATAGAGAAAATGCAACCATACTTGGGAACTATATAAGAGGATTATTTCAACGAATCGATTGGCAAATAAATCGAAATGCAAGTATTGCATTGGGACACAAGGCACGATTCCTGGGCGTGGTCGTCTCCTGGAGATTGGTGATCGCCTTTTTTTTGGAAAGAAACAGTGACACCATTTCTTTTTTTTTTCTTAAGTGCAGATTTGTTTATTATATTCAGAGGCCGGTTGATGGTATTCGGGTGAACATTCCGGAGAAGATGAAAACAAAAGTAAGTCGCTAACCCTCGATCAAACATCCCGTATATCTGATTTTCGTGTTTCCCCCCTCCCCCCGAGTGGCGCGCGCTTCCCTCCGCCCCAGCATGTGGAGCCTGGATTTATACTCACTCGTTTTCCGGTAGAAGCCATGTTGTTTATCCAAACATTTATTTACAGTTTTTTTCTCTCTATGATATTTGGTTTTGTATATCGTGCAGCTGATAGCATCACCCTCATTTGCAGGTCATTATATTCCTCATGTGCTGTTCCCGATGACTGATATTTTTGTTCGCCAACATCGAACAACGGCATTACCTTATTAAAACAGAAAGGAATTATCAAAATTGATACAAAAAGGTTGAAATATAATATATATATATATATATATATATCTTATTATAATGGAGATTGTGGGTTTTTCTGTCTGTAACCGAAACTATATTCCTACTCAAGTCACAATTGTCTTAGTTATTTACATCACATTCTCCATGATTTCATTTTTATCTAAACCTCTATTATTAATTAAAATTGTCTTACATTATTAATACTGTTAACTATGTCTACATACTGACAACATGCAATTATATTTATATATACAACAAAATAGCGGTTTACAGTGTGAACGGGAAGGCTAATTTGCATATTAATATTAAAAAATCGAATTTAATAAATATGTGCTTAGTATTATTGATTTCTAACTGTTTGGTTTTATTTTAATGAATATAAGAAAAAGTCTCTTCAATAAATCTTAAATGAAATCCATTAACAAGAAAAAATAACTGTCATTTTATTCTTTACTTCCTCTTATAACTAAATACTTAAATTAGAAAAAAATAACAATGAAAGACGAGAGTGATGGAAGAGTAAGTTTCAGTTGTTCTATTTTTTTTATCATACTCCCTCTGTTTCAAATCTTTTATTATATCTCCCTCTGTTTCAAATCTTTTTATCTGTATTCTTATTTAGTTTCATTACCCTTTCTAATTTAATACAATATTTTATTACATTAAAACTTAAATACTTGCACCCGGAGGGTGCATATATTTGCTAGTATATATAAGAGATTTATCCAAAACTTTGTAGTAAGGGATGATTCTATATGTGATTTCTAAGATCCACTGTACTAATATTGATGATCCAGTATGTATAAATACAGCGAATCTTTAAATCACTGAAGAGAGCTCAATGTATAATAACCTTTTAGATTATATACAGAGCAATATTTATCAATAAAGGAAGGAAGAACTCAACACCGTAATTCCATAATAAATTTATTTCGGCCAAAATTGGGGCCCATATAAATCTAAGTTGATTTAAACTGGCTCCCCAAATTTTCGTCTCATCAGATGGGTCAAGCACATCACAAAAAAACCCAAAGAGCTGAATATATATAAATTCAAACAAAAACAAAAAATAATAAATATATATATATATATATATATATATATATATATATATATATATTTTTTAACAGTATAGGATTGTAACCATAGAAACAGGAAGTGAATGAAAAAAAGAGATACATTTCAAGGTTATCTTCTAGGGTGTCCAGACAGACAAAAAAGTGACAAGGCAGAAAAAACAGAGAAGTACATTAAAATATGAATAGACAAGTAAATAAAAAAAAATGTTTAATTTAAACATTAGAGTATAATGATGTATAAAATAAAATACTAGTTGTGATATAAATGATAAATTAAATTAATAGTAAGATAATAATAAAAAAAAAAAATAAAAATAATAAATAATAGAAAAAAAAATAAAAAATTAAAAATAATAAATAATAAAAATAATAATAATAATAATAATAAAAAATGAAATGAAAAAATATATAGATTAAAATAATAATAATAATAAAATAAATTAAAAATAATAATAATAATAATAATAATAATAATGATAATATTAAGATAAAAAGTAAAGATAATAAAATAAAAATAATAATAATATAATAATAATAGGATAAATTAATTAAAATAATAATATAATAATTTGAAAAAATATATAAATTAAAAATAATCATAATAATAATAAAATAATTAAAAATAATAATAATAATAATAATAATAATAATAATAATAATAATAATAATAATAATAATAATAATAATAATAATAAGATAAGGTAAATTAATAATAAAAAAAATAATAGTAATAATAATAGGATAAATTAATTAAAATAATAATAATAATATTAAAAAATTATTAATAATAATAATAATAAAAAAATGAGATAAGGTAAATAATAATAATAATAATATTAAAAATAAGAAAAAGTAAATAATGATAATAATAATATTAAGGTAAAGTAAATAATAATAGTAATAATAATGAAAATAATAAGATAGGGTAAAAAATAATAAATTATAATAATAATAAAAAATAAAAAAAAATATAAAAAATATAAAAATAATAATAATAATAATAATAATAAATAAATAATAATAATAATAATAATAATAATAATAATAATAATAATAATAATAATAATAATAATAATAATAATAATCAATATAATAAAAATTAAAAATATAATAATAAAAAAAATAAAAATAGAAATAAATAATTAAAAATAATTAATAATAATAATAGATAATAAAGTAATAATAATAATAATAATAATAATAATAATAATAATAAATTTAATAATAATAAAATATATATATGATAGTAATAATAAAATAAAATAAATTAAAGATAATAAAATAATAATCATGATAATTAGATGAATTAAATTACCGATAATAATAATAACAATAATAATACTGATTAAACACAGTAAACAGGTTACAAATAATACAATTTGAATAAGAAACCATTCCTCAGAACACCCCAACTTTAATCACTAACTTCCAGTCCTATAGGATTATACTAATTTAAATGTGTTTTTATGTCTACATTTAAAAATCAATTGGTTTCTTTTATTGAGTAGTTGGCCAGTGGGTCTATATTTCAGGATACATATCTTCTCATCCAGACAGAGGTTTACACCTACCTTTTAAATCGATTTGGGGTGGAAGATTGTTAGCATAATGGACCTAGGAACACCATATTTGTGGCCTGTGCCAGACACAGAGAAACCTTAATAGGATGTAGCATGATTCTCAGACCTTACGGAGTGGGCGAGCAAGAACAATATGAAATTCTAATTATCACCTTTGAGTCTATTCGGAGCCATTAAGTCTGGGATTATGCTAGTAAAATTTAGTTTAATCGGGTTTGTCAGAAGAAAGGATGGTTGACCCGTCGACCTCTTAAGTGACCACGTGTAATTTGGTAAAACAGTTAGAACGTTCGAAAGGCTCGAGAAGATTCTAGAAACCTCGACTTCGATTTCTATTCAATGAGAAACCTTAGATTTTGAATCAGTTGAGTCTCGGGGGGACCGGACACGTATTCGGAGACCTAGGCGTCAAGTAGTAAGTCCTGGAGACCCGATCCAGTAAGGTCAGTTGAGTTTGGTATTCGACGACATATAGAGCAGGCGAGCGCTGTGGGTCTGTAATGCAGCATTCTGCCGGTGTCCTGCTTGATGCTGTGAAAAACACTGGAGATTGTCAATATATGTACACTGCACGAGTAAAACTCATAGTGATTAATTAGGTACTGATCCGTTGGAACGAAGTTAAGAGTACATATACATATAACACGTGATACCGACTACTCTCTCCCTCAATATACTCTCATTAAGCGAATCACAATCTCATAGAGAGGCAAACAGAAGTGACTGCTATTATTCTAACTCTTACATACTTACTGCACAAAGACAAATCTCTCGCACATTTC
>CM042157.1:4212661-4242661 GCA_023376005.1 Doryteuthis pealeii
GACTCACCGTAAATGGATTTATGCGCTAATTCTAGAGAAGTTGTATACAAAGCAACTTAAGTACCCTGCAATCCTCTATTACTTGTGAAACGCAAAAATGATGATTAAGGCTTATATATGGTATATTCGGCTGGGGAGTGGAAACAAAGATTGTATACCTATAACATTACTTTCTCTACACCACAAAAAATCAAAAAAATACAGACCTGCATTATCAAGTTACTATATGGAATCTGTAAAGACAGAGGCTTAACCCCTTTCATAAAATGGGAATTTATTAAAACAACTCACACCCCAAATTGGATTTAAAAGGTAGGTTGTAACCTCCTGTCTGGATAATAGAGATATGTATCCTGAAAAATAGACCCACTGGCCAACAACTTCAATAAAAGAAACCAATCTGATTTAAATGATAGACTAAAAACAAATATTTAATTTAGATACCTAACTTCCTACTCAGACTTGGAAACGTTACTCGTATTAAAGCTCTGTGTGTCTAGGAACGGTTCTTACTAATCAAATTGTATTTGAACTGTTACTGTGTTTTTAATCATTTAATATGTATTGTATTATTATTTCTGGTAATTTAATTCATTAATTCAATATTTAGTATTTATTATCTCTTAATTCAGTATATTTATTATACTATCTATAAATTATTTTTTTATATATTTTTTATTATATATATATGTATCTAACCTTATCATTCTATATTATTAATTTATTTAAATTATTCTTTCTATTTCTATTTTATTTATTATGATATTTATTTACTTTATATATATTATATATTATTTTCAATTTATTTATTATTATATTATTTTTTAATATTTTTTTAATATTTTTATTTATTCATTATTATAATTTATATACCTCTTATTATTTCTTATTAATCTTATAATTATTACTTCACCTTATAATATATTATCATTAATTACATATTTCTTAATATTTATTGATTATGTATTATTATTATTATTTAATCTCATTTTTATATTAGTATTATTAATAATAATAATTATTATTTTAAGTAATTTATCCTATTATTATACATTATCCATTATTTTTATTATTAGTTATCTTAAATATTATTATTATATTATTGATGATTATATTATTATTAGTTGATATTATGATATTATTATTATTATTATTATTTTTAATTATGTTTATTATTATATGATATTTTAAATTTATATATTTTCAAAATATTATATTATTATTTTAATTTAATTATCCTATTATATTAATTATTATATTATTATTATAATTCATTATTATTTATTATTATTTATTATATTATATTTTATTATTCTATTATTATTATTATTATTAATCTTTACTTTATTCTTAATATTATCATATTAATTATGTATTATTATTATTTTAATTTATTTTATTATTATTATATTAATTATTATATTTTTTTCAAATAATTTCATTATTATATATTGATTATTATTATATATTATTAATTATATTAATTGAGTTTATTTTCTATTATTTATTATTTATTTTTTTTTATTTTTTATTATTATTCTATAATTAATTTAATTTATTAAAACAACTAATTATTAACTCAATGTAAAAAATTTATTACGGTCTAAATAAAAAACTCTCGCGACGTGTCGGACAACCCAGAAGCCCTAACGAAATCCTTCATTCACTATCCTGTTTCTATGGTACAATCCTATACTTGTTAAATATAATAATATATATATATATATTTATATATATTATATATATTAATATATATATATATATTTATTATTTTTTGTTTTTTGTTTGAATTGTATATATTCAGCTCTTTGGGTTTGTGATGTGCTTGTCCATAAGTGACATTGAGACCCATCTGATGAGGACGAAAATCTTGGGGAGGCGGTTTTAAACTCAACTTTAGATTTACTATGGCCCATTTTGGTCGAATTAATTTATTATTGGAATCTAGTTGATTCTTCCTCTTTATTGATAAATATTGCTCTCTATATATCTAAAATGTATTTATACATTGAGCTCTCTTCAGTTATCTAAAGATTTCGCTGTATTTATTACATACTGGAGTCATCAAATTAGTACAGTGGATTCCTTAGAAATCACATATAGAATCATCCCTTACTACCAAGTTTTGGATTAAATCTCTTATATATACTAGCAAATAATATTGCACCCTCCGGGTGCAAGTAAAAGTATTTAAATTTAATGTAATAAATATTGTATTAATTAGGAATAAGGGTAATGAAAACTAAATAAAGAATACAGGATAAAAAGATTAAATCCACAGAGGGAGGTATATATTAAAAGATTTTGAAACAGTAGGGAGTATGATTAAAAAAAATAGAACAACTGAAACTTACTCTTCCATCTTCATTGTTATTTTTTTCTAATTTAAGTATTTAGTTATTAAAGGAAGTAAAGAATAAAATGACAGGTTATTTTTTCTTGTTAATGTATTTCATTTAAAGATTTATTGAAGAGACTTTTTCTTATATTCATTAAAATTAAACCAAACAGTTAGAAACAATAATACTAAGCACATATTTATTAAATTCCATGTATTTAATACTGTTAACTATGTCTAACATACTTGAAACACATGCAATATATATTTATATATACAACAAAATAGCGGTTTACAGTGTGAACGGGGAAGGCTAATTTGGGCATATTAATATTAAAAATGGATTTAATAAATATGTGCTTAGTATTATTGATTTCTAACATGTTTGGTTTTATTTTAATGAATATAAGAAAAAGTCTCTTCAATAAATCTTTAAATGAAATCCATTAACAAGAAAAAATAACTGTCATTTTATTCTTTTACTTCCTCTTATAACTAAATACTTAAATAGAAAAAAATAACAATGAAAAGACGAGAGTGATGGAAGAGTAAGTTTCAGTTGTTCTATTTTTTATCATACTCCTCTGTTTCAAATGCTTTTATTATACCTCCCTCTGTTTCAAATCTTTTTATCTGTATTCTTATTTAGTTTCATTTACCCTTTCTAATTTAATACAATATTTATTACATTAAAACTTAAATACTTGCACCCGGAGGGTGCATATATTTGCTAGTTATATATAAGAGATTTATTCCAAAACTTGGTAGTAGTAAGGGATGATTCTATATGTGATTTCTAAGATCCACTGTACTAATATTGATGATCCAGTATGTATAAATACAGCGAATCTTTAGACACTGAAGAGAGCTCAATGTAAATAACCTTTTAGATTTATAGAGAGCAATATTTATCAATAAAAGAAAGGAAGAAATCAACACCCTAATTTCCATAATAAATTTAATTCGACCAAAATTGGGGCCCATATAAATCAAGTTGATTTAAACCGGCTCCCCCAAATTTTCGTCTCATCAGATGGGTTCTAATTCACTTATGGACAAGCACATCACAAAAAACCCCAAAGAGCTGAATATATACAATTTCAAACAAAAAACAAAAAATAATAAAATATATTATATATATATAATATATATATATATATATATATATATATATAATATATATTTAACAGTATGGATTGTAACCATAGAAACCAGGAAGTGAATGAAAAAAAGAGATACATTTCAAGGTTGGCTTCTAGGGTGTCCAGACAGACAAAAAAGTGACAAGGCAGAAAAAAACAGAGTAGTATATTAAAATATAAATAGACAAGTAAATAAAAAAAAATTTAAATTTAAACATTAGAGTATAATGATGTATAAAAGAAAATACTAGTTGTGATATAAATAATAAATTAAATTAATAGTAAGATAATAATAAAAAATAAAAAAAATAAATAATAAATAATAGAAAATAAAATCAATTAATAATAATAATAATAATAATAATAATAATAATAATAATAAAATGAAATAATTTGAAAAAATATATAAATTAAAATAATAATAATAATTAAATAAATTAAAAAAATAATAATAATAAATAATAATGATATATTAAGATAAAGTAAAGATAATAATAATAATAATAATAATAATAATAATAATAATAATAATAATAATAATTTAATAATAATTATAATAATAATAATAATAATAATAATAATAGGATAAATTAATTTAAAATAATAATATATAATTTGAAAAATATATAAATTAAAAATAATCATTAATAATTAATAAAATAAATTTAAAAAATAATAATAATTAATAATAATAATAATAATAATAATAATAATAATAATAATAATATAATAATAATATTAAGATAAAATAATAAAAAATAATGATAATAGTAATAATAATAGGATAAATTAATTAAAATAATAATAATAATATTTAAAATATTATTAATAATACTAATAATAAAAATGAGATAAGGTAAATAATAATAATAATAATAATAATAAAAATAAGAAAAAGTAAATAATGATAATAATAATATTAAGGTGAAGTAAATAATAATAGTAATAATAATGAAAATAATAAGACAGGGTAAAAAATAATAAATTATAATAATAATAAAAAAATATAAAAATATTAAAAAAATATTAAAAAAATAATAATAATAAAAAAATAAATAAATTGAAAATAATAATAATAATAATAATAATAAAGTAAATTAAAAATAAAAATCATAATAATAATAAAAATAAAAATAGAAATAGAATAATTTAAAATAAATTAATAATAATAGAATGAGATAAATTAAAGATAATAATAAAAATAATAATAAAAATAATAATATAAAATAAAAAAATATATATGATAGTAATAATAAAATAAAATAAATTAAAGATAATAAAATACTAATCATGATAATTAGATGAATTAAATTACCGATAATAATAATACTAATAACAATAATAATACTGATTAAACACAGTAAACAGGTTACAACAATACATTTGAATAAGAAACCATTCCTCAGAACACCCAACTTTAATCACTAACTTCCAGTCCTATAGGATTATACTAATTTAAATTTGTTTTATGTCTACATTTAAAAATCAATTGGTTTCTTTTTTGAGTTGTTGGCCAGTGGGTCTATATTTCAGGATACATTATCTTCTCATCCAGACAGAGGTTACACCTACCTTTAAATCCATTTGGGGTGGAAGATTGTTTAATAAATTCCCATTTTATGAAAGGGGTTAAGCCTCTGTCTTTCAGATTCCAATAGTAACTTGATAATGCAGTCTGATTTTTGATTTTGTGGTTAGAGAAAGAATGTTTATAGGTATAAAATCTTTGTTTCCACTTCCCAGCGGATATACCTATATAAGCCTTAACATCAGTTTTGGTTTCAATAGTTGAGATAGTTGCTTTGTATACAACCTTCTCTGAGTTGCAAAATCCATTTACGGGGCACTCATCTTTAATCCTACAGTTACAGTTAACCTTATATGTATTTTGAGTGCTCACCAATGATTCGTCAATTAATTTTTTATTTTGGTTAGTTATAATTTTGGAGATGTTGTTATATATATATTATATATATATATATATATATATATATATATATATAAGGAGGTTTGGTATTTATGTGTCGACGTATATCTCCGAAAAGGGAGGTCCCCCGGATTCGAAATAACGTATAAGATGGACTGACTGACGGTATTAAAGAGACTGAACGGTTTTTGTTGTTTAAACATAGTTTAATGTGAAGACGTAGATTATGAATTGAAGTCACACTGCCCTAGCAAGTTTGAATTCGCTTCATTGATACCATTATTCGCTTCGGCCACCTGAACATCCCTCGTTTCATAGCTTCAGATTTGCATCTGCACATGCGCAGTTTGCTATTCTGAATATTAGCTGTTTTGGCTATTATAAAATTCTGTTGCATACAATTTTCCCATGCGTGAACTGCATAATTATATTCACGCCAGCGTATTTGCATTTTTCTGTTGCGTAAATTCTCTTAATGTTGCCTCATTTTTGTATTTTCTAAATTCTTAAAGATGTTTCGATGAAAATATTTTTCATCTTCTGTCAGTTTCCATGCATTTTCTTTTTGTCATGCTTTGTAGTAGTAGTCGTAGTATTTTTGGTAAGCGTCTTCTCGCGTTAAGCGTGAATAGCAGTTCTTCTTGGCCTCTAAAATGCCAGGTTATTAAATAGTCATCGAGTAGGTAAGGATATTTGCCTCATACCCCACTTGTATGGGCTGGGCACAAGGCCTCGTTTTAATGTGGGCCCACCCACAAGCCGAAGCTCATGGGTGGTAGTCACAACAACTGCGTCGATTCCGTCGGCATTTCCCCTCAAGGGGGCGCCTCAGGCGCTGGGCAATAAACCCAGTCCTGCCTCTTTAAATCAAGGGGGCAGGTATTGCCTGGTGTGGTGATAGCCCCCTGGGATCGACGCTATTAATTTATTTCTCTGAATGTTTGAGATGAGGCTTGATGATTAGTATTATCTGTGTTATTCGAACTATTGTCCCCATCTTCATTGTTATTTGTACAACGTTTCGGCCGATATGCCCTCCGGCCTTCTTCAGGTATTTCTTCTCGGACCCGGGAACCTTCTTGGACTCGGGAACCTTCTTTTCGAACTCTGGAACATTCTTGTCGTAATCGGGAGCCATCACGGAACTTTGAACCTAACCCTTTATTTAGTCCACGGGAGTATCCTGTTCTCATTCCGCTACCCCAGCTATGGTTAGCGGAATGAGAACTGGATACCCCCGTGGACTAAATAAAGGGTTAGGTTCAAAGTTCCGTGATGGCTCCCGAATAACGCAGATAATGCTATTAATTTACTTTACCGGTCCAGTGGCCGAAGCATACTGGACCCCGAGCCGAGGCTGGGCGGATAGGTAAGTATTAACTTACCCACCAGGTAAGGATAAAGACGGGTGCTCCCTGCAGACACCCACACTTAGTAGAACAGTCCACTTCTACTCTACATCATGATTGTTTGTTTTTTTGCCCCCCCCCCCCTAAAATGTTGATTGTTGTTGTTGTTGTTGTTGTTGTTTTTCTTGAACATGGGTACCCTATCCCTCCTTTTCTAGTCAGTTCAACAGTTTTTATTGCTGATAACTCGAACGTCCATCTTTTTATTCACTTAGATTCTATAGCTTCCGCTTCTGGACTGAAAACTTCCGTGTATCTAAAATTCTAATCCTAAATTCCGGGATTTTCTCTTGTCTAGATTTCAAAGCATTCAAGAATTCTAAAAAGAAATGGTAAATAATGCCTTTGAGTGCAACCTTTGATAAAATATCTGCTTGCTCGGATCGTCTTTGAAAGGATTTGTTTAAATCTAATTTATTTTTGTTATAATTGAATCTAGCTCCATTGCACAAATATATTTCTATTGCCTTTCTCGATTCATTATGATAACTAACAAATATATGCACCCTCTGAGTGTAAGTATTTAAGTTTTGATGCAATAAAATATTATGTTAAATTAGAAAGGCTAATGAAACTAAATAAGAACACAGATAAAAAGATTTGAAACAGAGTGCAAATATTTAAGTTTTAATGTAATAAAATATTATATTAAATTAGAAAGGCCAATGAAAATAAATAAGTAGGCAGATAAAAAGAATTGAAAGAGAGGGGTATTTTTTCTAAAAATATAATAACTGAAACTTACTCTTCCATCACTCCCGTCTTTCATAGCTAAATTTTCTAATTTACCAACTTAGTTAAAGTAGGAAGTAAAGAAAGCATTACAGTTATTTCTTCTTGTTAATGGATTTCTTTTAAGATTTATCTGCGAGATTTTTTGCTCATATTCATTAAGATAAAACCAAAGAATTAGAAACCGATAATACTAAGCACATATCTATTAAAATCAATTTTAAATATCAATATGCAAATTAGCCTTTCTGTTCACTCTGTAAGCCGCTATTTTGTTGTATATATAAATACAATTGCATGTTATTATTATGTAGATGTGGTCAACAGTATTAATAATGTAAACCGCCCTGTCGGTGGGGCGTAGAATGCACCGACTGCACCTCTGCAGAGGGGTAAGACTCCCCCAATGGGGCCACCTGTTGGCCGTGGGTGGCGACCCGTGATGCTTAAGGATAGAGCCCAGGTGGATGAGCAGTTCTTGGCTTGCAATACTCCACTTTGGCCCTATCTTGGGCTAGACGGGCGGTCGGAGATGCCTCCTCCGATCAATCGGCTGGTCACTTCAAGCCCTAGCACCTATATGATTTTCCCAACCCTTTTGCCCTTATGGCAAGCCCCAACCCCTTTTAATCATGTGGGTGCTAGAAGGCGGTGACTGCGGGTCTACATGTCCTGGGAATGACATTAAACTCTATCTGATGGTGAAGTTCCAGTTTTGGAGTTTTGGGGAATGTGGAGCACCTCTTCATCACCATTGCTCCCTGGTCCACTCTGACACGGAGTGGTAGTACCTGTTAGGGTTCCATCTATGGGTTAAATAAAAAAATGTATTTATAAAAAATTGTATTATCCATTAAGAAATGATTTATTTCAAAACTTTATCGGCATTAAATGACCCACTGAGGTTGATATGCCGTAAAACAAAACAAAACAAAACAAACAAACAAAAAGATAAGTACGAGATTAAGGCATAGTTTGAGAAATACAACCACGGATATGGTTAGCAGCTTTCCGTCCACTAAAGACGATGGCGTAGTGTCCAAAAATATTATCTGCAGCTGCAAGTGATTGTGCAGGCTAATTACTGAGTGACAGTCTTTGATGCACTGGCTGCACACAAACTGTGATAATTTCTAGGGCTGTTGGCTGTTCTCTCTCTTTTTGGCTCTCTTTGCTGTCGATGCCCCTCTTCTCTTCACCTCACCTCACCTCAATCTGTGCCTTACTTAAAGTTAAGGTATCAGAACCCCTCATAATCCCCTCATCCTGTTACTTTTCCCCCATTATATACTCAGCAGATTATGTGGCTATACGTAAAATAAAACCAAACCAAACTAATAATGTAAAACAATTTAATTAATAATTGAGGTTTAGATAAAAATAAAATCATGGGGAATGCGATGTTGATAACTTGAGTTGTATAATTTCAGTTATTGACAGAAAAACACGCAATCTCCATTATAAGATTTCTTTGTTGTCAATTATTTATTTTTATACCCGTTTTCTTTATGCTTAATCAGAATTACATATTTCTTGATTCAGTTTTATTTTTGGATGATAATGACCGCCTACCTACAGTGGATATTTATATCGACCTTGACAAATCAACAATATTTAACATGATAGCTAGTACAAAAAATAGTAAGGATGATGAGTCTAGTTTAATGCGGGGTTTTACGGTTAATTGTTTTGCATTCTTATTCAACGTTAAGTTATTCAAATCGTAAGCTCGGGTAGACGGAGAGATAGATACATAAATATACAGAGACGAATAGATGTTTGATTTAAAAACAGAAATAAATTCATACAATTTTATCGATGGTGTTTTAATAAATGGTAGGTTTCTCATTGTAGAAAATACATAAATATATATATATATATCCCGCCACTGATATATATATTATATATATATATATATATATATATATATATATATATATATATATAATTGATAATTGAATCATATTACCATGACCAGACAACTCGGCAAACACCATTTGTGACATCCGGAGCACTGGACAGCTGTTTCGAACTCCTTTGGTCTCATCAGCAGTGCATACCACAATCTCCGCCACTTGAGATTGATCCAGCCTAATGGGCAAAGTGTATATATTAAATTTGATAGAGGAATTATATATAATTGATAATTGAATCATATTACCATATTAGGTTGTTATCTGAGAGATTCGGCCCCGAATTGGGAAGTCGTCCTGGGGGTGACCTTGCCCTTTGTGATCCTGCGATGGGATACACGGGAATACAGGTTAGGTGGCTGCGCAGTTTGAATTAATGTTACCATTGACTAGATGATTTGGCATTCTCCGTTTGTGGCATGGGCTGGTGTTGAGTCCCCGCTCTTCACGCTGTGGTCCGCTGGTTCAATCTCAAGTGGCGGAGGCTAATGAGACCAAAGGAGGTCGAAACAGCTGTCCAGTTATCCGGATTCGCAAATGGTGTTTGGTGTCTTGTTCGTGATCAACCCAACTCACTTGCTGCGTAAGAACCCCTCAGTACCGCGAATATCGGATTTTCTCTCACGCTATTATTCAATTACTATATCTATTCCATCTATCAAAACTTTTAAAGGATCGTCACATATGATATACTATGTATGGTCTATATTAAATATATAGTCATATATACCATTACACAGCGTTAGGCACTTTCGTCAAGGTATTGTCCGGTGACGTTACGTCGTGGCCGTAAGAAACAGTTTAGTCTGACTTATGCCTGCTGAAGCTCCAGCGTCTTCGAATTGTCTGTTCGGAGGGAGAATTAGTTTAGCCTATAGCCACCGAGGAGACTTAGGCTTAAAGCATTGAAAACAGTGATGGTACGATGTTCTACTCACCGAACAATTTCTTTGCCGGATGATTCACTTGTCATGTTATAGTTTCTATAATTCTCACTCGTACATTTTTATGCGACTATTACGCTATCTGTTGTACATTGCCTTCAATTACTCGCCGCTGCAATAATAATATAGATACAACCACACACATCTGCTATACACACACACACACACAAATCATTTATTATCCAACTATACAACTTATACGAGTTATGTAATTATACTACTTAACATATACCATATTACTATTATTTAATTTTCATACTCTTCGCAATATGAACTAACGCTGGACGTATATGACTGTGATATATAGCGGAAATATCATAGGTGAATGTTTGATTCAAAACGGCTATCATATATACCCATTTACACTTTTATATATAGCTGATGTAAGGATTGATAGACTTTTAGTGTGGGTAACTATATAGATAGATACGCGTTTTATACTACTAAAACTCTATATATATTAATATATTCATAGCTATAGTATATATAGATTATCACTACGCTCTCGATCCCGAATGAATATTATATAAGACTGATTACTCATCAGTAATTCGGTATAGACTCATAACGCCACGAGCCGACATGTAACGTACTACCGCATATCTCGATTTCTCCTGGCCCTTGCTCCTCTCTGAGTGACTACTCTGTGCGGGCCATATAACATTAAAACCGAACTGCATTGATTGTATGATCGCATTGTCAGTATTGTTCATAAGAAGTCGAGAATCTCTCTACTGACTGATGCGGCGAGTATCTAGGTCCAATATCAGCCACATTCACACTCTTCGTAGTCTCCTTGGATGGCAACTTATGATCCTACTAAGCGTGAAATATATTTCATTCCTATCGTTCACACGCGCGCAGCCACTTGTTGTCACTCTCTGTGATATTACTCGGGTCGATCCTCTAATCCTGGCGTCGCCTTAGCACACCATGTTCGATGCGATCAATATCAGCCGGTCGTACCCTCTATCTTCTAGTAGAGCCAGTAACTTACTTTAGAGTACAGCTATAACGCCGTCAATACACGTTCATATAAGTCCTAATGCGCGACTAGTCACTTATATATATATATATAGCTAATTATATCCGGTACTCTATTATACCAAGTATAATAGCTGACTATCACATCAGGATCTATTTCTATCTGTATCTCAGATGGAAATCGTGTTAGCAGAGCTAAACCACTAGCCTAGCAGAATCTCTGCGGTACATTCTTATATATATATACATATTATATATACACATATAATTATATTACACAAATATACTGCGCCACTATTATCACATATTATCTATCTAGGGTGATACGATATATGACTACTATACCAGCTACACTCGCAGTCAGTCGCCCGTTATATGCAGCGATCATAATAATATTATTATACCTATTTATAGATCCAATATAAGACTTAGCCCACATTTCATGCTATACTTATATACATACTTATATACTATATTTAATATATATATACCGTATTATTATATATACAATATATATATAACATATATACATTTACGTCGATATATATAACAGTATAGACGTAAACATAGCTGCGCTCGTGAATCTGCCTATAACTATATATTATATAGTAGCTGATTAGTATATATAGGTAAGTTATATATATATGTGAAGTGAGAGAGACATAAAGGTATCCATATAAATATAGATAAACATCGATCGACCACGGATTAGTACTGAGATAAATAGATATTGAATAGAGTAATAGATGTTTGATTCGATAAGGGAGAAAATGATATGTAATTAGATTTACTAACCATGCTAGGTTCTGATGAGGAATGGAAGCTTTAGTCATTACACAGAAATAAATAGGAAAGCTGAGAATGCAGAAGTCTGTGAAGTAGATCTCTCGATATTAATACAATAGTTTAGCTTAGTTCTATGAAAATGAACCGTGGACAGCTAGATGGCAGTACACTCCTTTGACATTTAGTCGTATTTTACCTGACCTGAGTCGGTTCAGCAAGGATGTACCCCACTGTCTAGCGTTCTGCTCCAAAAACAGTGACAAAAATAAAGAATTTTTTGAAAGCTACGTGAGCATCTGCGCTGAAGTTTACATATTCTTACGAACACCCACGCTTTTGAAATTCAGCTTGACTAGACACGATACACCTAAAAAAAAAACCTTTGCAGTTATTGCTTAAGCTATATGATTTTTTCTTTCTCTATGAAATGATTTATTGAAATCGTTAACTTTCTCTCAGCCGGCTCAAAGCTTGGCTACGAGCATGTATCGACGTAAATTGGGCGCTTGATCGATAGCCTCTGAGCTGTTTTCCATGCTCGTATCCTAAAGTCTTGCGCTCGGCCTATCGATGCACATCGAGGATCTCCATCCGAGCCGACACGAGCTTCGACGCACCGTTATTACCTCGCGTCATGAGCAGGCTGCGATCATGTAATACACTAGTCCTCAGCTTTTGACACTGATCTCTTATTCTAATGCGCTCCGCGTGTCCTATCTCTCCTGACTGGATCTGCCACGCGCCTGACAACTATCGCAAGAATAGCCTACTCATCGTCGCTGCCTCTACGGCCTCGACTCAGTTTCGCTGATATAATACGATACTCGATTCTACCGTCGCCCTCTCTCCTGCATCCCTCAACTGGTGCTCGATCTCTTGGGCGCTCGCGTCACTAATATTAGTCTGTCGCCACCTATCACTCGCTACAGAGCTGCGCTCGGACCCATAATATACGAAGGAAACATAGCGGCTCGATCACGCGAATCCGACTCTATATGGTTACCAGTTGACTGTGTCACATCACTGATATGACGTCATAGGTCTAATGCTGTACAGATCATCTTATCTACATAGAAAGCTACGAGATCCAGCACTCAGAACCAGTAGCATACTAATCGATTAATCTCGATGATTGTTATACATCGTGTCAGTCCTCAGTCCTCGTGCTATGTCTACGCACTGGCCTAGATGACATCTTTTGTTGACGTTAGCGATCTACTCACCCTGAACTCACCGTGCCCCGTTTAGCTTGAGACCGATCGTCAAGATCTCTCCACTCAAGCTTTCTCGTTCTGCCAGCATTTTTTTCTGTTTGTTTTCTTTTTTTTTTTTTTTTTTTTGGTAAATTTTCTCATTTTTTTTTCTGGGGGGGATCTTTCTTATCTAAACTTTCTTCGTCATTTTTTTGAAAAAAAAAAAAATAAAGAGTTAAATAGGATTTTTTTTCTATAAAAAAAAATATGTACACGTTTCTTTCTTCTAACTTTTTAGAAAAAGAAATTCACTTTTTTTTTTTTCGTATTTTAGATTAAATTTTTTTCTTTTTTTTTTACTTTCTACATTTAAAAACCTCTTGAAATCTTACTTTTACTCAGCAAACTTGCTCAAAATCGATCCATAATTTTAGCATTGCTAGTAGCACAGAAACTTGGACATTTTTGACATAAGTAGAAGTCAACGTTCATTAATGTCACTGTTATTAAACTGTAAGCGTCATTGCCATTAAAATTTGTCACCGAATCAACTTTATGAAAATTGCGAACGGCCTAAAAAGAACTCTCGACGACGATTGTCTTATTAAAAAAATTTAAAACAAAACATGCATATACGTGAGCCGTTAGTAGACATATACTAATGTAAGAAAATATTAATAACGGACAGTACAATATATATACACACACAAACACACATATATATGGGCAATTCCATGTGAAATCATCAGGAAAAAAAAATTGTCACCCACCCTTTCAATTTTTCTGAAATTTTGTTCAGATGTAGACTAGGTTAAAATTAGACAATCCCCCAAAATTGAGCTTCCAATTCTAAATATTTGCCGAATTATGTCGAAAACTTTTAGGGGTGGGCGGGAAAAATGGCGACATTTTGTAATCTATTTTTGTCTATAAAATGTGTTCTATAGCTCCCCCCCCCCTCTTAAAAACTGTTTTATAGAAGTTTTTAGGTTTGAAGAAACCAAAAATGTTATCAAAATAGGCATAAAGTTAACCCTTTTCACGTTATTAATGATTTCTGATTTTTTCAATGCAAGATCAATAAGTGAAAAAAATCACAATGTGGCACTACATATAATTTTCTTTTTCCTTTAAATCATTATTGAAGAAGGTGGGTGACATGGCCCTGATGATTCGACATGAATTACCCGTATACATAATATATAATATGTAAAGTACGTAAAAGTAAAGTCGTCGGGGTGGCCTAATGTCGTATCAGCCAGACAGCAATGGAGTCTATCCCCTTTTCACTAATGCTAGATCAAGGAGATTAGTTTTGGCGTCTGAGGTGGTGCACCACACCTACCATAAACTCGTTTTAGCTCAGTCAGTTGAGCGTCCGGCTAGGAATCACAAGGTCCTTGTTCGATTACAGCCCTCGCCAACTCAGCGCATGAGTAGCACAGGGATCTGTGCAGTAAAGTGAGGAGCTAATATATATATATATATATATATATATATATATTATATATATTATATATTGATTTGAATCAACAAAGCACCGGCACATCAACATCTTCAGGGACAGCCTTCACATGCGACATCTGTGGTCGAGAATGTTAGTCGAACATTGGACTTACAGTCACTGGAGGCGCTGTAACTTCAGGGCCATAAGAACTATATAGTCTTCTGAGACTGCAATGCCGACGAACGATGATGATATGATGATGATGATTATATTATATATATATATATATATATATATATATATATATATATTGTGTATTCAGGCAGTAAATTTTCTTGTAAGCATATTTTATCGAATATGAAAGACAAGGATTTAAAGTTTAGTTTTTTTTATTAACTTTTTGATGTCGAAAACTAGGCTGTATAATAATTTGCCGAAATCACTGGTGTTATATGCCAAATGCATATACTTACGACTTTCTTTGATCATTTTCGAGAAAGAAGACAAGCCTCTGGTGATTATAAGTTAATAAAAGTAGTCAAGGGTTTGGGCTCAGTGCCTCTGATGACCATTGATCATGCTATAAAGTTAAATACAACAAAATTTACAAGACTCAATTTTTCGGTAAAGTGAAAATATTCATCGATTAAGGGGATAATTTTTGTCTCTGGTGAGATTAACCATGAAGAATAAAATAATCTAAATTGTGGATATTAAATTTAATTAAAGTCACAAAAGAAACACATGACTCGTTGCAATACATAATATCTGATGTCTCAGCTACAGTTTCCTCGTCATTCCTTCCTTTTAGAAGTCCGTTGAAGACGACGATGAATATTTACCACGTACCCCACGTGTACGTATTAAGCACAAGGCCCTATTAGTGTGGGACCACCCACGAATCGAAGCTCATGGGAGGCGGATTCAAAACATGCGTTGATCCGTCGGTATTTCCCTCAAGGGGCGCCCTCAGACACCAGGCAATAAAACCAGCCCTGTCCATTTAAATTGAGAGGACATGGGTCCCCTGGGATCAACGATGTTAAATTATTCGGTCCAGGGCCGAAGCCACCTGATCTTCCGATCGAAACGACGATTACGTCACTCCATGTCTTCAACAGTTGTGGGCCCTCTGGTGGCTCGTTAGTGCAATTCTGGACTTGAAGATGCGGTAACACATATTTCAAGGGAAATTCCCATCTGCATTTGGTGGTTCATGACGAGGAAGCCTTTGTCGTTCTGCAGCTCTTTTAATCTCTATATTCAGTCACTCAGCTCTTGTGCTGGGCGCGTCTTGTCAATCCGGTCTGTTGGATGCCAGATCTTCCAGGCTCGAAGGTGTGATGGTGCATTTCTTCAGCGTCGTCTTAATATCTTCTTTGAACAGCTTTTAAGGGCCTCTTGTCCTCTGCATGCCATCAGCGAGTTAACCATGAACTATTTTATGAGGCAGTCTGTCTACCTTTTCCGTAGTCGGTTTGCTGGCGACTAAACTGGCACTCCCACCAGGCACACCTCGGCTTGTCTGCACACCCAGCATCACAAAAAAGAAAAAACTGTCAAAGGATGGATGATCTCCAGGGAAGCCAACGGACATCCACATCGATCCTCATTCCTATGATTGACAACTTTTACAAACGAATGGCTCTCTATGTTTAATTCCTAACAGAACAAACATCATTCTTGAATGTTTATCATTTTGCTTTTTGCGAGTTTTCACATCAGTACAAGCCTTTTGTGTGCTGTGTAATACGTGTCGTTATCAGCGGTTCCTAATGTACGTTGATAAGAGGGTCAGCGTCGGACTGCTATATTGATGAGGGCTATTCGTTGGTTTGACAGTGAAACGCAAAAACATAAACCACTTCGAATGTTAGTGTTATAGGGGATATACCCTATAGACTATAGTGGAATGCGCCAAGGGTTACTATAAGTAACAGGAATAATTATAGTTTGAGGAAGCCAATGCAAATCAGCTCGTAACTCTATGTGTAGGACGCAATTCCCACTTTTCTTTACTCTAATTGTCTACTCTTTTGTTAATACATTTTCCTACATTTGTTACCCGACGTTTTGTCTTATTTTGACCCCATGAAACCCCACAACAGTTAGAAACTTCCGTTGTTATATTATATACAAATCAGGATAGGTGGTCTATGAATTCGCGTGGTAGCTTTTTTGTTCTTCGAGGGATATAGACTCGTTCTGCATTCATGATCTAAACCACCGGACGATAAAAAAGGAGAGAAAGAGACGACATCACGTGATATTTATAGTGATGAACACATCCTGCTCGGTTGGAAGGGTTGGGCAAATACAAACTGAAATCTATGAACATAATTTTAAGTTATTTAAACTAACAATAGCTATATCCCTTCCAGTACAGGCATTACATCTAACTACGAGGTATGACATAAAAGTTCCAGTATGTCAGAAAACTTCGATGTTAGGGGCAACGTACACAGTAAGTTCTTGCCACATGGCCAGACAATCAACCAGCATGTCTATAAAGATATACTGCGGCGTTTGCTTCGTTCAGTGCGCAATAAGAGGCAAGAGATGTGACAGGACAGCTCATGGGTGATTCACCATGACAACACATCTGCCCACACTGCCCTGAGTATCCGATAATTCCTAGCCGAGAATAACATCACTATGCTGGAGCAACCTCCCTACTCGCCCGACCTGGCTCCATGTGATTTTTTCTTTTCCCCAAGATCATGGGGGTCATCAAGAGAACCATTTTGAGGATGTGCACGACATCAAAAAGACCGTGACGAAAGAGCTACGGAGAATCCCGTAAGAATCATTCCAGGAGTGCATGCAAGCGTGACAAGGAAGGATGGGAAAGTGCATTACTTTGAAGGGGATGTAGTTTTGGATTTGAAATAATTTTTTGTGCCACCAGTCCTGGAATTTTTCTGACGTACTTTTTGTGATGATTTATAGGTTAATAAACATTGTTGAGGGTTTAACGTCTATGTAACTGATGTCGATTGATCCTATTATTGATGTACTCTTTTTTATCTCTGGTGAATAACCCTTCCGCTTCCACCGCCAGAAACACTTGCTGACCGGTTCTCGTTTTCTCAGGTCCAGGGTTCAAGTGACCAGAGAGATTAACGCCTGTAAATATCATCAATCATCATTAATTTTTAATTAATATTTGTTCCATCTTATCCCATTTACTTTTTACATTTATTTTTGCATCAGAATTATTAGTTGAAATATTCATCTTGATTTTCATTGGATGATACAATGTCAGATATTATCATTATGACGTGTTATTTATCATTTTTTATTACGAGGGTGAGAAAAAGTAATGCCATTGTGTTTAGAAAGTTATAATTACCAACTCAGTAACATGTATCATACAGCAAAATGAAGCTGGTTCTCTGTAAATCACATTCTTACTTATTTACCTTTCACTCAATCGCAATGTTCCACCTTCGAATGAGAGCACCTATGCCTGTCCCGTAAAATTCTGTTGACTGTTCTTTGAGCCACTTCTTCACTACATATTTCACTTACTCGTCACTGGAATAATGTTTGCTCTCAAACCCTCTTTTATGGGGACGAAGAGAGGCAAATATTATTCCAGTGACGAGGAAGTGAAATCTGTAATGAAGTGTTGGCTCAAAGAATCAGAAATATATGCTCACATTCAAAGGTGGAACATTGCTATTGAGAGAAACGGTGACTATGTGGTGAAGTAGGGATGTGATTCACATGTGATTCAAGGACCAGTTTGATTTTGATGTATCATACATATTCCTGTGTTAGTAATATTTACCTGTCCTAAACAAAATGGCATTATTTTTTGACTTACCCTCGTATTAACATTTATTTCTTCTTAATTCTAGTTGTTTTTAGTCAGAGTTACTGAACACGTCATAAATAACCACAGCATCTTTTGTTCAGAACCATAGCTAGTGGTTCACTAGAGGCTGAGTGACAGCAAGTCTCCTCGAGGTCTCCAGGACTCTTCTGAGTATTCTAGCCGATCCTAACAGTGCTGTAGTTTGAATGGTCTCAGTTCTTCCTCTGATTGCCAGTTCACCCAAATTCTTTTCCAGAGCTTTGGGGATTGTTCCAAGGGCACCAATTACGATTGGTACGACCTTCACCTTCATGTTCCACAGCTTCCTCAGTTCTCTGGCAAGGTCCAAGTATTTGTGTATCTTTTCGCTTTCTTTCATTTCCACCCGGTGATCGACTGGGACAGCAAAATTATTATTATTATTATTATTATTATTATTATTATTATTATTATTATTTATCATCATAAAAGTAACACTTTACTCACGAATTGCCAGCAAATAAGCGTGAATATGCTATCATCATCATCATCATCATCATCATCATCATCCGCCTATTACGAAGTGCTTGATAGGCCGACTGATTTTAAAAAAATAATTTTTTTTGTTCATCTATATGTGTCTTTTATTACTTTTCACAAAAAATTACGCTTATTTTTTTTTTCATTATATTATAATATTCAATGTCTCCTCGCTTCCTACTTAGAAGGGCAACGCTTTGCAAAATGGTTTAACAACACCAGACAATCTTTCTATGATAAAAGTACCACTTCCGCTTTTTGATAATTGTAAGCAATTCCTCAAAAGAAGCCAATGACGCCTGGACATTTCTTGAGATAATTTCTGGCAATAATTACGCAAAACCATTCCAAGAGCAATCAAGCGATTTTGGATGAATAAGAGGAGAGAATAATTTGGTCAGAACGAGTTTAATAAAGAAGCCTACTCGGTGAATGAAGTAGTTGCTAATTCCTCGCTAGCAGCAGTTGTTGCATAGTGCCTTTTCTTGGACGGCACTAATATCTATATATTGTATATACTTTCTTACGTCTTACGCTGGTCGTCTATTCTTCTGGCCGGATCTGGTATATCTTCTAAGGTCTCATCTGGTCTTCTATTGAGGGTTCCGGGTCTGGTCTGTTGGTGATCGTTCCTTATCAGAAGCCTTGTGTCATTGATAGCTTTTAGTAATAACAACAAGACTTCGATTTACGATGATGTTACTTTATTCGTAGAACCCCAGACTAGACATCACGCAGTGAGCTCACATCTTGCTAGCTTTGCTTCTAAGTTCTAACTCTCCAACTGACTAACTGAGTTGCTTACACCTTAAACCGGAAGGGCCTCTATTGCCTTCCGTTCTCACGTTCCATCCCCAGAACACAAGGTGAGATCGAGGTCAAACATTGTCACTCACTCTCAAGGCCATCAGATATACTGATCGCCATAATGATTTCTACGCTACCTTAAAAATGTAATAGGGATCCAATTAATATGTAACACAGTGGCCATTGTTCAAATGCTAATAAAAGTTTGGTTGGTTGGGTTTTACGGCATGTCAACCCCTTGGTTTATTTTATGCCGAATACTTCTATTGGTAAAAAAAATGTTTGATGCTAACAAAGTTTTGAAATAATTTCATTTTTAATGGTTAATACAATTTTGTTTATAAACTCATGTTTTCTATTTAACCATAGATGGGAGCTAATAAAAGCGAAGATGTTTAATTGACACGAAACAAGTTTAGACAATTGTTTCTTCAATAACTAGAAATTTAAAGGATAAAGTTTCAATAATTTAATTATTACAGATATTAATAGTTTTTAATTTGATTGGAAACTGCTTTATTCTCAAAGTTAAAGCATTTTAACAGTATTGAACAAAAAAAAATCTTACTATTTTGAGTCATTTTTGCTGTCGATTGGTTGGTTGGTGTTTAATGGCGTATCAACACTTGCAGTTTATTTAATGCAAATATTATATTTTTTCTATATATATAATTTGCTTAACTTCATATTATATGAAGACAATGTTCTAAACATACAAGTTACAATGGGTAAATTTCACCCTTTTAAATTAGCATGCGCTTTTTTTTTCCTGTTCGGTCAACTGTGCGCCAACTAGAGTCAGTTGGACACTGTCTGTGAGGAAAGCAGCGTCTAAACACAATTCACTTCTCCATTCGAATTCAGAAGCTCCAATGCCGAAAGAGATTTTGCGTTCACTCAAAAGCCCCAATTCACACGGTCTAAGTTATAACAGTACTATTTTGTTCAAGCGTGCAACATTTGGCTGCCAATCTAAGGACAGTGAAAAGATTTGAGAAGTCCAATTGAGATTACGGAATTATAGAAGCTTGAAAGTTTCACTCGTATCGTTCTGATAAGAACTGCCGAACTTGTTGGTGGATCCAACCCTAATTGACAAAGATCCCAGAAATCAAACAGGTCAATAGCCTGGACATGGAGTGTCTGTGTTTATTATAAAGAAAGCATTGTGTTGGAATATGTTGTATATAAGGTGTGCTGCAATACACCACTTAATTTTATAGACTAAGCGATGTCATGTGGTTTAAAAACTCAGCCAATTAACAGCCCAAGTGCGTGGATGGTTGACTACTTAATCACTGATACTGAGAGACGTCCATTTGAAATCATTGCAAGACTGAGGAGCACCAAGGAATAACCAAAGGATTCTTTACCAAGGATCACGCTCTGCTTAACACAAAGGATCTCCAATGGACAAGCGCTCTTGCTTGAAGCCCAAAGGATGGTCACTAAAATTGTAACATGAAGACAATCGATATTTCTCATATAAGATGAGAAAGGGAAATTTTTATCACAGGCCATAAAGGACAAAGGGAAAGACCGCACTGCAAAGCTTTTTAACAAACTCAAGCATAATGGATTCTCTCGCCGATTTCGACCCATGGAAGTTCATTCAATGAACAACCTACTCAGTGGTTTATTTATAGTGGTGAAGACTTGTGTTGGACCATCCGCACTTTTTGGCACAGTCGATAGGAAAGAATTTGTGTACAAGGAATGCCACAAACCCAATCAATGACTGACTTCAGGTTTTTCAAATTCAGAGATTTCCTTTTTTCGAAACTTTATTGAATACAGTTCCGATAAAGAAAAAATATCATCCAATAATGAGGCAAAATATCAACTGAATTTAACAGTCTGTGTTGTTATATCCACACTTTCCTCTATCCTCAACCACACACACGCATATATATATATATATATATATATATATATATATATATAATTGATCATAATGTTTTTCTCACCTGTCAATCAATTCTCCGTGAAACTCGATGTTGTGAAAAGCGGGAACATTTACTTTTAAATATTATTACCATCAATGTACATATTTTGTGTACTGGCCACACTTTTTCTCCTCTGTTTTAGATTTGTATACGTTTATGAGAGTTATACCGACCAATTCGACAGTAAGCCTCAAAAATTAATAGACCAGTTCACATACTTAGCAATATTTCCTTTACAGAAAGTGTTGCCAATGTACGCATAGGAAACATATGGACTACGATAGAGAGATTAAACATCATTTGGAAATCTGATCTAACTGATAGAAGAATTCTTCTAAAACGTAGCCGTACCAGTGTTATTGTACAGCTGCACCGCCTGGATTCTAAGAAAGCGCTTAAACAAAGAGGATAGATGGGAGCTACACAAAGATGCTGCGTGTTGTCTTGAACAAATTATTGGAGCAGCATCCCGCAAGAAAGCAGTCGTACGGCCATCTTCCCCTATATAACACAAACAATCCAGTTGAGACAGACAAGTTCTGCTGGGCACTAAGGAGAAGCAAGGACGAACTCATAAGTGTCCTTTTTGCATTGGAAATGACTGGCAAAAACCTATAGCAATCAGCTCTGTGCGGATTCAAGATGCTGCGTGAAAGAACCGTCGGGAGCGATGACTGAGAGGGACGTTTGGCGAGAAAGAGTTATGGGAATCCGTGCTGACTGTGTGAGATGATTTACAAACTATCCAAGTATTAGGAACAAGACACACTAGACAATGTTGAAGAAGTAAGGACGAAGTCATAAGTTACGTTCTACTGTTGACGCCTCTAAACAGGAACGATGGCGATAGGGACGGGCGGCGAGAGAAAGTCATGGGAATCTTTGCTATCTTGACGCGATGATTATGATGCTGCTGCTAATGCTGATGATATACTAGAGAGGCAATGTACAGAAACGAACGTTGAAGATGAAGGGAAACGCACAATGATTAATCGAGTAAAACAAATTAACTTATTGCCATGTAAGTTTTGTAGTTTGGTTTGGTTTGTTTTACGGCATATCAACCTCAGTGGGTCATTTAATGCCGACAAAGTTTTAACATAAATTCATTCTAAATGGATACTCAGTTTTTTTTAAATAAACATATTTTTTCTATTTAACCCATAGATGGGACCATAACAGGTACTACCACTCCGGGTCAGAGTGGACCGGGGAGCAATGGTGATGAAAGGGTGCTCCACATGCCCAAACCTCCAAAACTGGAACCTCACCATCAGATAGAATTTAACGTCATTCCCATTAAGACCATCAGCCACTGCCTTCTAGCAGCCATATGATAAAAATTGTTGGGGCATGCCATAAGGGCAATAGGGTTGAGGCAATCATATAGATGCTAAGGCTTGACATGACCAGACGATTGATCGGATATGGGCTCTTTGACCACCCGTCTAGCCTGAGTAAGGTCTAAGTGGAGTGTCGCATGCCATTGTACTGTTCATCCACCAGGATTCCGTTCTAAAGCATCACGGGTCACCACACGTGGACACTAGGTGGCCCACTGGGGGAAATTTTGTAGAAGGGAGAAAATGTTTTATTTTTCCCAGTGGAAAATTATGAAAATTATTGAAAGAATCAAAGGACGGAAATGATAAACGAATGAAAAATATTTAAAAAATGAAGGAAAAGTCAATCTTCATAAATTATATATATATATATATATATATATATATATATATAATATATATATATATGTATATCATTTATGATATTGAATGAAAATAATTGTTGTAATATTTATGGAATGAAAATCAAGAAAAATAGGAAAAATGAAGGAAAAACCAATGAATGAAAAATGAAGAAATGGAAGAAAAAGTCAATCTTTATAACAAAAAAGAATGATATTGAATGAAAATAATTGTTGTAATATTTATGGAATGAAAATCAAGAAAAATAGGAAAAATGAAGCATAAACCAATGAATGAAAAATATGAAGAAAAGGAAGAAAAAGTCAATCTTTATAACAAAAAAGAATGATATTGAATGAAAATAATTGTTGTAATATTTATGGAATGAAAATAAAGAAAAATAGGAAACTGAAGGAGAAACCAATGAATGAAAAATATGAAGAAAAGGAAGAAAAAGTCAATCTTTATAACAAAAAAGAATGATATTGAATGAAAATAATTGTTGTAATATTTATGGAATGAAAATAAAGAAAAATAGGAAAACTGAAGGAGAAACCAATGAATGAAAAATATGAAGAAAAGGAAGGAAAAGTCAATCTTTATAACAAAAAAGAATGATATTGAATGAAAATAATTGTTGTAATATTTATGGAATGAAAATCAAGAAAAAAATAGGAAAAAATAAAGAAGAAACCGGTGAGGAAAAATAAATAAATAAAAATGACATTAGTTGTTAAGAGAAGTAAATAAGGAAATCAAAAATGGGAACAAAGTGAATTTTCTTTTGCAAAGTGAATTATTTTGTCATTTTGACAAAGAAATCGAATCTAAAAATATATAAAAGTGAAGGCTCGAATATATTCTCACGCATGCGCACACAGAGAGAAATTAATAAGGAGATGCGTTGGTATAAGCACAGTGAAATAGATTAATAAATACACACACGCACACACACACACACACACACACACACACAATATATATATATATATATATATATATATATATATATTATATATGGAGAGAGAGGAGAGAGAGAGTGGGAGGGGAGAGAGAGGCAGACAGACAGGCAGACAGCAGACAGAGCCAGAGACAGACAGACAGACAGGGACTGATATAGAGAATAAAGAAAGAAAGAAAAAAACAATTTCAAAAGTTTAAAATTAAATATATACCTTCACCTTAACCTTAAATAATTGTCGTAATATTTATGGAATGAAAATCAAGAAAAAAATAGGAAAAATGAAGAAGAAACCAATGAATGAAATGAGGAAAATATAAGATATACAGGTAGATATTTAGACAGAGAGAGAGAGAGAGAGAGAGAGAGAGAGAGAGAGATTATCAAAAGTTTAAAATTAAAGATATACCTTTCTGTTAACCTATCAAAATCCTTTAATCATGCAATGACCTTGAAGAAGAAAAATGTTTCAACAGTTTTTAACGCTAGACAATAAACACGGTTGCAGATTGTAATAATTTGAGTGGAAATCCTGATCACAATACAACATGTATTTTCCCACTCCAAGATTACAAATTATTTGCTCGACTTACTCGTCCTTCATATATGCACCTAACTGGACGGGTATCAACCCCCCCCCATATATATATATATATATATATATATATATATATGTGTGTGTGTGTGTGTGTGTGTGTGTGGATAATTCCATAAATAAAGGGGATTTTTCTTAAGAAGTTGGCAATAGTTGCACCCTTTTTAAGAAAAACAATAGGGATAGTTCTTTTCATTTTGCAGAATACTCTCAACATTAACTTATTTATTAACCACTTACACCTAGAACATTTTCCTTACCTGGGAGGCAGTGAGTTCCCACTGCATGGGCTTTGTTTACCTTTTTAGACTTAGTCTCGTCGTGGAAAACCCAAGTGTAGCCTATTTGTAAACTTTTTTTTTTTGTAAATTTTTTTTCTTTTACTCTGTATATATCGCACATTCTGTAAATTTCACAGGTTTTGCACTACTCAGCCACCAAAAATCTGATGACAGACCCACTATTAATCTCTGAACAGTTTAATTTGACGCCATTTTGAAAAGCATCGAAACGAATATTAAAATATTAAAATGATGTATAAACCAAATCCAAACAATACAGATATTATATTCATGAAAAAAAAATTTTTTAATCAGTCTTTCTTTTCTCGTTTGTGTATATATTTGGAATCCCTGAATTATTTCATCTTCATAATCCTCAAAGCGAGTCCTTTTACTCTTTTCTTGGCATATGGAATCTGCATAATCATCAATTTCTGTGTTGTTTGGTTCATCTATCCGTGTTCCTTCATTGTCCATTTTAAGAAAGATCCAGAGAATCTTACAATTTCCTTGAATTCAGAATGACAGGAATTTCTTCAGCTTTCTGTGACTCTTCTAATATTCCATAGAATATTGTATCTCATTGTCCATGAGATCCTGGTCTATGTATTTACATTTATCTGATCCAAATTTAGTAGCTTACATAGTATCCGTTGGATCACCTTTGTGGGATTAAATAAAATTTTAAAAAACAACAAACTCCATGGGTCTTCACCGAAGAACCCTCCAGTCATGTCCAACAAAAAGGACTGTCCCTCGATCACCAAAAGAATCTCTCAGCCATTTGGATTTTAGGCCTTAACTGGGGCTTGTCGCTCCTACTAGCCAGGGGATATCCCCTTCTAACAGGCGACTATGGCCGGTCAACAAAGTCTAAATCATTAAAAAAATGCTGTCTTTGTCTCTTTCCTTTTTGTTCCTTAAATTCCTTCCGTTTCAGCGTGACCACCAAATGAGATGGGGTACAAAAAAAACAAAAATAAACTAAGAACATGCAGCCGAGAATATCCAGCTACATTAAATCTTAAAATACCCCAAAACCTCATCTACCCCATACCTTCCCCACCCGTCGTTCTTGTACTTGAACTCCTTCTGCATTCCTGTGTTTGACTGTTTCGTATATTTGTCCACATAGCCTGCAATTGCCATTCTTCTAATTCTATCCATTCTAATTTTTTACATGAGGCGTTTGGATGGCGTTAATCTGCAATTATTAAGAGAGATTCAATTTCTCTGTTTAGGTTTCCTCTACGTAGCCCAGGTCATCTCGAACGAATTTGTCTTAGTAATATTGTTTTAAATTACTTAGCTGTAATTAATGGAAGCGTGTGGTGTAATGGTTAGAGTCGTAGGAAATAGATTCGTCGACCCAGGTTCAAATCCTGCACGATGCTGTTTCCATTTCACATAGCGCTAATACCCTTGGGAAATATATGAATACAAATGGTAAATAGTAGGGGATTCTGTGCTCTTTAATCTTGGATAGGCAACCAGTCTAGGAGAAGGAAAAGTCTGAATTCAAACCTATTAAACGCCACTTAAGAAATTGACCTTGTGTCGCATCCTGCTCGTGCGGAGGGGTTGGTAAATGTGAGCTTAGCTTTATTGTTTTCTTATATGCTATAACATGCATAGACAACGTACGACGAATGCCATTATATCAAAGGAAAGGAAAAGGTCACACGTTAAAAATCATATCTCATAGAAACTATTGCAGATGAGGGCTACACAAATGATCTAGTTTTCCCAAGTACTTCTGTACAAGCCGAATCACCGCTGCATAATCTTGAGAAGTTATCAAACGGTTACAGTCTTTATGTGAACTCCGATAAAACAGAGACCATGAGTTTTAAACAAGATGGGTATATCCATACTGAATGGTAAGACTCTGAATGTAGTAGATAAGTTAATATACTTAGGTAATAATATATCATACACAGAAAGTGGTGTCAATATACATGTTACATATTCATAGATGGCCAATGAATTATGTACGTACCTGTATTAAGAATATTTGAATCAAGGTCCGTTAGATTAAAAAATGACGGGGTCCAGTGGAAAGTTACCTCACCGGTTATTGAGGGATAATAACCTTTTTTGCTTGAGCCTTAGAAAGCGCGTGATTAGGCGTGAGACAGTTTTAGATTAGATTCGACGAAGAATCCAAAGTGAGCGGACCTTTAGATCGTTTGCCACGGGTGGCGGATGAAGATGGGCTGAGTTGTTGAAATAAAGTTTTAAAGAAAACCAGAAGTCTTGTTTGTTAAGTTAAAATAAGAAATGACCAGCCCAACAAGAAAGAAGAAGCAACCCAAATGATCAGCTCGAGAAATAAAACTGAAAATAATATGGCGACCGGCTGAGTTAGAAGCAGTAAGCAGAGGGTTAACAAGTAAGAGCCCTCATCTCATAATCCCATCTATCTAATGTGTCTGTCTGTCTTCTCCGTTATATACTCGATGTGTTATATAGCATACACATAGGAATGACATGGGCTGATATAGACTGATAATTGATCAATAAGGAGGTCTGATCTCTTTGGTAAGATAAAGCGAGTATTCTTCATAGCTGTAGACAAATCAATGCTACTTTATGGCAAACGAAATTATAATACAAAAACCTAAATTGATACAAAATGAAATATAAAGTACATTTTTCAGATAAAATAGTAGACGAAATATTTGTTCTTTGAAAACCTTTGATGAATCCAAAAAGTTTATTTAAAGAATTTTCTTATTTCAAACTTACCAGGCAACTTTATTCACCCACCAATTCAAACTTAGAATGTCATAAATCAAATTTATTGAAGGTTGAAAAGGAGAAAAAATCAAATTTTTGAAGAAATAGTTCAATATATTCAATAATTCAAATAATTTAATAATGATTAAAATGAAAATGGTTGTTAATGCACCCATAGGATAAGTATGGTTTGTTATTAACAGATTATCAGTTTGATTTTTAATACATGCATAGATTGTCTTGTTCTGTAGAAATGATAATCTAAGTAAACAGATTTCTGTTGTTTTATTGTTGTATTCCAGGTAGTAATATCTCATCTACATAAAACGATGTCAATGCACGCATAGGAAAGGCTTAGTCTGATATGAAAAAATTATCAGTTATATGGAAATCTGTTCTCACTGACAAGATAAAACAACAATTTGACAAACGAAACAATTGGAAAGAAAAAAAAATAAAAAAAAACATTTGACATAAAAACTTAGTTCTGATAACTTTAAATATATATTGAAATAAAACAAACTATATATAGATAGATCATACCAATCATGTATTTATTAACTCTTACTATATAAGGGGCCGGGTTAGCTCAGTCGGTAGAGCGTTCGGCTAGAAACCACAAGGTTCCTAGTTCGATACCGGTCGTCGCCAACTCAGCGTATGAGTAGCACAGGGATCTGTGCGGTAAAGTAAGGAGCTGATGGTAGGTGTGGCGCTCCACCTCAGATGCTAAAACAATCTCCTTGGTCTAGCGCAATTGAAAAGGGGATAGACTGGCTCGCTGACTGGCTGATACCGACTTTAGGCCGCCCCGTCGACTTTACTTTTTTTATTATACTGTAGTATATTATACTTCCCAAGGATGCTACAAGCTGTGCTGAACACGTCCTGGAAGCAGCACCCCTCAACTGTACGGTCACTTAGCTTCTATAAGACAAACTATCCAAGTATTAGGAACAAGACAAACTAGACGCTGTTGAGGAAGTAAGGACGAAGTCATAAGTGACGTTCTACTGTTGACACCTCTATACAGGAGCGTGCGGCGAGAGAAAGTCATGATAATCTTTGCTATCTGCACTAGATGATGATGATGATGATGATGATGATGCTGATGGTGATGATGATGATGATGAGGAGGAGGAGGAGGAGGAGGAGGATGCTGATGATGATGATGATGATGATGATGATGAGAGGAGGAGGAGGAGGAGGAGGAGGAGGATGCTGATGATTAGGAGGTGAATGCACTGATTGTGATTGCAGAATCCGTTAAGTAGAAATAAATGATATATGAGGCTTGACTTCTCGAAACTGATTATAGCATTTTAGAGAATTGTTGATTATTCAAGGGAGATAAGACCCCGAGCAAAGGGATCAGAAAAAAAACCTACAGCAGAACGAGGCATGATTTAATGATAACATATACGTAGAGTATTATATACTCTAAAAATGTCCATAGAACACGTACGTATTTTGGTCTCTGATTATCTGAGATAATATATCTACGCATATTTGTATAAATATTTAATATGTTTTTCACTGCTTTCTGTTTTGTTATCGTATTATATATATATATATTATATATATATATATATATATATATATATATATATATAATAGATGTATGTAGATCTGCGTGTATACAGTGAATATTTGTGTGTCGGTATGTGCAAATCTTAACCTATTTGTATCGAATTGCACAAAAATATCAATTTGCACGTGTATAGGATTTGTTTGTTCATGTCATTTACCCTCTCTCTCTCTCTCTCTCTCTCTCTCTCTCTCTCTCTCTCTCTCTCTCTCTAGCTTTCTATCTATCTATCTATCTAATTATA
>CM042157.1:4247661-4257661 GCA_023376005.1 Doryteuthis pealeii
TGACGTTAAATTTGTATTTATATATATCACGTGAACACACGCCACGTCACATAAACGTTAAACAAGCCACAGTTTGAAAAAAACAATTTTTAGCTTTACATTTCCCATCGCGTGAAAAACGCTTCATATAAACGCTAAAAAATTTGATTTGCAGCTCATGACATTAATTTATGAGGGGTGTTGCTTTAGAAAATATATAAAAATTATAGTAAGATTGTGTAGCACACACACACACACACTTAGTAATACAGTATATATATATATATTTGATTCTAAACTCTACCGGTATGGAAAAAACCTCAGTTAATTCAGTTTTTCAAAGTAAAAACATTTTTCAAACTGACATCTGGGGAAAATTTTTTAAAAAAAGATACATCCGTACATTCTGAAAATAATCATCAGTATCGTATGTATTGGCCAAAAGAAAAAAACACGGGGGAGTTTTCTAAGTTTTATATGTAAAATATGTTCAATACATTAAGTAGAGCGTGATTATAAGGACCTATAGGAGTCAGGTAGAATCTATCTACGTTTCACACGAATGGCTCTTCAGGATAATTCTGTCAGAATTATCATGAACAGCCATTCGGGTGAAATCTAGGTAGATAGTACCTGACTCTTATAGGTCCTTTATATATATATATATATATATATATATATATATATATATATATTTGGAGGATATGTGCTTAATTGAAGTCATACCTAATTTTGAAAAATTGATTAGTTAATAATTAATGAATTTAGGCGGGCATATATGTCCAAATGTAAGCCAAACAAATCGAGAAAATGCCAGCGTTGTTTAGCCTTACATTTCAACATATATGCCCGCCTAAATTCATTAATTATTAACTAATTAATTTTCAAAATTAGGTATGACTTCAATTAAGCACATATCCTCCAAAAATTGTCGGCTTAAAGCCATATAAAAATAAACATATTTGTTTGTTTACTTAACTCATATATATATATATAATATATTATATATATATATATATATATATTATATATATATATCCTATCTCCTTAATATATGTTATATATATATATATATATATATATATATATATATATAATATATATATATATATATGAGAGATAGAGAGATGTGGTGATTTTTCATATCTGATTCCTATCGTCACAGATAAATATTTTAATTATGTCTCCCAAAGTAGTCACTCTCCGAGTTTTCACTCACCCGCTACTAAAAAACTGAAAACCCAAGAGACATTGGGGTAATAAGCAACTACAAGTAAGCATTTGAGGATGATACAAGTCAAAATTATTATCAATAATGATGACTTAGTGTCTTTCCAAAAGATTTATTACAAAATAGACATTTAAAAATAAGTTCTCATTCTTCCTCGGTTCAACGTTTTCATCGGAACAACACCCCTCTGCACTCCGTTCCGATTTAATCTAGATCTCTAAATACGTACCGGTTTCTTTTATCAGCCGCAGGGCTAACAAATGTCTTCTTTTTCCGTCTGAGATGATCATATTTCACTTTGAGTTCTTTAGGCTGTTGCATCTTGTTACCTACTTCGTAGACTAAACACTAAATTTACATTTACATTATTTTCATATCAGAATCGATTCCCCAGTAATATCGATCTCATGAGGCACTTGACTTTATAACATCTTTTCATCTTTACACACACACACACACACACACACACACACGTGTCTGTCTGTGTGTCTGTAGATTTGTCGAATCATTCCATTATTGACACTTGCTCATTATTATATAGTTGTTTCTTTCTCTAATTTTTCCCGCCCAATTAAAGAGAAGGTCCCACTGATGAGTTTTGTAGATTCGATATTCAATGAATCAAGCCAAGAGGAAAACAGGAAGAGTGTACGTAACGGTGGGGATGGGGGGTTGAGAATGAAAGAAAAAAGTTCCCAAATAAGGGAAAGGTGACGTAGTCGTGGTGTAGTCATTGGTTGAAAGGGAAGGCATATGTGAGGGGCGTAAAAGGAAGGTGGAAAGAAAGGAATGACAAGAGTGACAATGCACGACAAGCTGCAGTATAAAGAGGGAAGTTTAAGTTGAGAGAAATGGAGGACCGGATTAAGAATTTTTGTTATTATTCTTTCATCCGTTTTTTTTTTTTTTAACACCATTCCTTTGTCTTCTTTACTTCCTTCTTTCTTTTTCATACCCATCCCGTATTGTCCGATACAGCACTACTTTATTTGTCCCAGGACTTTCTTTGTGTTCGTTTCAAAACAGACTTACACTGAAAACTCTCTATTGTATCATAAAGGGAAACAATTTGCATCTAGAAACAATAGGAGCGTGTAAGGCAGATGACAACCTTTTATAGTGAGAGGAACAGTAAGGGAATTTATACCACTGAAGTCTGAATGACAGCAAATCTCCGGGACTCTTCTAAATATTTATAGCTGTGTTGTGGTTTGGTTAGTTTCAATTCTTATAGTTATTTACTAAGCTTAGCTTAGATGTGGTTCAAGGCCATTATGGGACACCCAGTGAGTATCGAACTCACTAACAACGGTCTGCTAAACTACCTTGCTAACCATTAAGCTACATGAGATAACCAGTCTCAATTTTTATATAAATAGACCCTGGCTAAAAAAAGTTTATATATATATATTATATATATATATATATATATATATATTAAATTTGATAGAGGAATTATATATAATTGATAATTGAATCATACCACCACGACCAGACAATTATCAATTATATATAATTCCTCTATCAAATTTAATATATAACCCTTTGCCCATTAGGTTGTGTCTGAGAGATTCGGGCCCCGAATTGGGAAGTCGTTGTCCTGGGGGTGACCTTGCCCTCTGTAATCCTGTGATAGGATACACGGCAATACAGGTTAGGTGGCTGAGCAGTTTGAATTAATATTACCATTGACTAGATGATTTGGCATTCTCCGTTTGTGGCATGGGCTGGTGGCCCAGTGTGTTGAGTCCCCGCTCTTCTCGCTGTGGTCCGCTGGTTCAATCTCTAGTGGCGGAGATTGGTATGCACTGCTGATGAGACCAAGGGAGGTCGAAACAGCTGTCCAGTGCTCCGGATGTCGCAAATGGTGTTTGCCGAGTTGTCTGGTCGTGGTAATATGATTCAATTATTCATTATATATATATATATATATATATTAAAATCTTACCCTTTTTTACTTTAAAGTATTAATTGGGGATTTATAATTATTCTCTTAGTGAGTATGTCACATCAGTTTTAACAGGAGTTTGAAATCTTTGTAATCTGAGTGACAGAAAATCTCTCCACGTTTCTAGGATTCTTCCAACTATTCGAGAAGAAATAAACTTTTTTTTAAGTACATGAGAAGAAATAAACTTTTCATCTTTTGGATATTGCTGTGCCAGAAGACCACACACTGAAAATGAATGAAGACGAAAAAAGGGCTATTACTGAGACATTGCCAGAGAACTGTAGAAGTTATAAAACATGAAGGTCAACGAGATGCCAATTGTAGTTGGAGCTAAATTAAATGTGCCAAGAAATGAAGATGAAGATGTCTTGCAAACATAGAGGACTGCAGAGAGGTCACAATTCGAAGAATACAAACAAATGTGCAAAGAAATATTACTTATAGCAGTCAACAACAGCAGATGTAATATATGGTCAACAAAAAATAAAGATGGGGGAAAAAACAATTATAACACTTCAAACGACAAACCGGAGAAGACTTGGACATGAGACAATAAACCATGTACTAAGCGAATGTAGAAAACTAGCACAACAAGAATATAAAACCTGGCACAACTGGTTAGAAAGGTGATCCACTGGGAATTATACAAAAAATTACATGTTTATCATACAAAAAGGGTATATGCATAAACCAGTATCTGTTCTTGAGAATAAAACGCAATTCATCTCCGGGACCTCGAGATAAAAACAGATGACCCTATCCAAGCCAGGGGACCAGAGCTGATTAACAAAAGAAAAGAGAACTTGTCAACTGGTGGTCTTTGAAGTTCCAGCAGATCACAGGGTGAAGATGAAGGACAACGAAAAGATGAACAATACATGGACATTTCCAGAGAATTGAAAAGGCTGTGGAATATGAGGGTGGAAGTGATACCAATTGTAGTTGGTGCACTTGGAACGGTCCCAAAATTTTGGAAAATACTGGAAAATCTAGAAATCAGAGGAAGAATTGAGACCATCCAGAATACTGCACTGTTGCAATCTGCAAGAATACTCAGAAGAATCTTGGAGACCTGAGGAGAATTGTTATCACTCAGACTCCAGGGAAATACCATCAGCTAATGCTGGTGTGAAAAACTAAGAACTAATAATATATTATAATAATAATAATAATAATAATAAAATATATAATAATAATAATAATAATAATAATAATAATAATAATAGACAAACAAAATTCTCTGGGACTTTGAGGTACAGATGGATCACCTAATCCCGGCCAGAAGACCAGATCTACTTTGATTGGCAAGAAGAGGAAGACTTGTCATCTCGTGAACTTAGCTGTCCCGGCCGATCACAGGGTGAAAATGAAAGAAAACGAAAAGATCGACAAATACTTGGACCTTGCCAGAGAACTGAGAAAACTGTGGAACCTGAGGGTTAAGGTCGTGCCGATTGGATTGGGGCCTTGGAACAATCCCCAAGAGGTTGGAAAGGAGTCTGGATGAATTGAAAATCGGAGGAAGAATCGAGACCATCCAGACTACAGCATTATTGAGAACGGCTGGAATACTCAGAAGAGTCCTGAAGACCTGAGTAGAATTGCTGTCAGTCAGCCTCCAGTGAACCACCGGCTTCTGCAGGTGTGAAAAACTCGAATAGAGTGAAATAATAATAACAATAAAATTCTCCAAGTGATATTGATGGATTACCTTCAGATTGCCAGAAAACCAAACTTAACATTCATTAACAAAAAGAAGATAAAAAATTATTATTATTATTATTATTATTATTATTATTATTATTATTATTATTATTATTATTAATAATAATAATAATAATAATAATAATAATAATAATAGTTGATAATGTTTCGTCTAAAAAAACAAAATATGTTTACAAAAGATATTTTTCATGTCATTCTGCCCTGAGTTTCTTTGTGAATCCAAAGGAGTTATAAGAGCAGAAAAGTTGTTTTCAAATATCGACCAATTGTTGAACAATAGAAACAATGGAATACATCCTTCGATAACTCGATATTGTTTTAATTTGATGAACAATTAATCAGAAAATGTTATTCACAATTACAATTTGCTAACGATTCAACACTGATTATATCCGTCAAAGCCATGGTAGCTCAGCTATCATTAAGTGGGGGAATGTTTTGCTGTGATTATTATCATATGAACTAGTCACGTGACGTTCTTGGTTATGGCATATTGTAATTTATTCA
Source organism: Doryteuthis pealeii (assembly GCA_023376005.1). NCBI lineage: Eukaryota > Metazoa > Mollusca > Cephalopoda > Myopsida > Loliginidae > Doryteuthis > Doryteuthis pealeii. The sequence continues at coordinate 4,253,055 of CM042157.1, forward strand.
AACCAGGTTATAACGTTCTGTCTATTGCCACATGTGCATTAGAATAAAGAACGAATAAAGACTTGTTATCACTCACTTTAGGGAAATACCATCAGCTAATGCTGGTGTGAAAAACTAAGAACTATAACTACTACTACTACTACTAATAATAATAATATTAATATTACGAAGCAATTCTGTTTTTTTAATTGAAATAGATCACTAAGTAGGCCGGAGCCTATTCTAATAGTGACCATGTTTAAATACTGAGTTTTCCTTCTATTTGACTGGTTGTCTAACCAAAGTTAATGAGCATAGTCTGCCCTACTATTTACTCATAGCTGGAGGCAGAATAGTTGGATTCATACTTTTCCCAAGGGTATAAGTGAACTGTGGCTTCGTCCAGAATTTGAACTCGGGTCGACGAGGCATTTCTTACGACTCTAACCAGTACACCACGCGCCTCCAAATAGTAAACAAAATATTTTTTATTTCAAAATCTTGTTCGGCTTTTCAGCATTGGGTTATTTCTCATAACTAATCTAGTCTGACATAAGGCCAGTAGCTTCACATGAAATTATAAGACGAGTGTATGAACTATTATGCGACAGCAGGAGAGCTCACATAGTTAAAACGTTTGTTATAAATTGATTCATTCCAATAGATAGGTAAAAAGATTTCGGAGTGCGCTTTTATAATTAATCCAGTCTCATAAGGCTGTCCCTTCGGAAAACACTTGCTACCACTTGTCACATAATGAATAGGCATAGCCTATCATTTTTATAATGAAGTGTAGTTAGTATTTAAATCTAATTATTTGCCTATTGATCAGCACTCCAAACTATGATCATGGTGCGGTATTGTTACCGAATGAATAGACATAGCCTATCATTTTTGTAATGTAGTGTAGTTAGTATTTAAATTTAATTATTTACCTATTGATCAGCAATCCTGACTAGGATCATAAAGTGGTATTATTACAGAACGAGTAGGCATAGCCAATCATTTTGTAATGAAGTGTTGTTAGTATTTAAATTTAATTATTTACCTATTGATCAGAACTCCAAACTATAATCATGGTGAGGCATTGTTATAGAATGAATAGGCCTAGCCTATCATTTTTGTAATGTAGTGTAGGTAGTATCTAAATTAAATATAATCTCATAGAAAATCACACAGGGTATGTAAGTTCATAGGGTTGGATTAGCAGCAGACTTTAACCCGGGGTCATTAGAGTGGGTCCCTCTGTTTGTCTCGGAGGAATCACGTGAGCGAATGTGTCTGGGAAAGGGTCAAAATAGAGCAAGAAGCCGTAGGGTGGAGAACTACTGCGTCCTGTGACGGTTCTTCCGCGTGTGCGTGTTTAATTTGGATTTGGGGAAATAAAATTGTTTGTAGACAAATTATGCCAAACTTTTTCTGATAAACAAGAACCAAGAAAGACGGAACAACAGAGATGCACTACATGATGAAGATGAAACCATAGAGAACCCAGCACGACTTGCAGAAGAAAATAACAGACATTAGAAGATATTAGAAGTAGATACCAGAGATATTAAGAATGAGGACGCAACACATTGTCTAAAAAGGGAAGGGTTTGGTTTAATACCCAAGTCCTGACGTGTCTATGAGAGGAAATGCCACCGACACTGGAACAATATTTGCTCTTGCTGACACAAGAGGTATGTTTTCTGGGGTGTCCCGTATTAATTTAACCATGTGTTACACAAGGCTCCACCAAGTAAAACCAGTCTGATTTTTCCAGTTTAATATTGATCAAAAACTAATGTCTTATATTGTTTCTTCATTATTCATATTTTGTCTTTCAGCATTAGTTTCTTTATATTATATATATATATTATAATATTATATATATATATATATATATATATATATATATATGCATGTTGAATTTTAAAAAAGACACATCTCCTGTTTAACAATTTTATTTGTGATTTTTTCAAGTTTTCTGGGCAACTTTTTAATATTTGGGTGCAGCAATTATTAGTGATTCAGTTTCTCTTTTGAGGTTTCCCTTTCTTAACCATGTCCAAGTCTTTTCATGTGCAACCTCGTCTATTTGTCGTTTGAAGCGTCCATATAATGGTTTTTCTTCCCATTTTTGTTTTCTAGTCTTTGTTGTTTTTCTGTTTGTCCATCTGTCGCTTCTACTATTGTTGACCGCCATAAGTAGTTTGTCTTTGCTCTTTCTTGTGTAATCTTCATGGTTGCTCGGGATATGAGCTTTGGTGGACTGGTCCACGAGTTCCACCCAAATATTTAAAAGTTGGCCAGAAAACTTGAAAAAATCACAAATAAAATTTTTAAACAGGAGATGTGTCTTTTGTTTAATTCAACAAACACACACACACACACACACACACACACACATATATATATATATATGTGTGTGTGTTTTATATTATATTATATATATATGTGTGTGTGTGTGTGTAAAAGGAATGACTTACTGGTAAAAATATTGGGTTGGTCTCAATATTTCTTTGGTACAAGTGTTACTTGGATAAGTCAGCGTTATAACAAATATAAAGTGTTCAATACGTAAGTAGAGCGGATTTATCATTATAGTGTGTACAGAAATAACCTACTCGAGTTTCACCATGAGGATCTTCCGGGTTACATCCACTGAATCAATCAAGATATTGATTAATTATGACCGTAGAAAACAGTTTCGAAACATTCAATATCTTGATTAACTTAGTGGATGAAACCCTGAAGATCTTTATGGTGAAACTCGAGTAGGTTATTTCTATACACACACTATATATATATATATATTATATATATAATATATATATATATATATAATTAATGTTGATATTATGATTTCACACTCATAACTTAAAGTTTCTTGGTAGTCCAATCATCAGATGAGAAGTGGTTGAGATGTCAAAAACCAGTCGTGAAAATATATATATATATATATATGAGGTAAAATAAGGAATGAAAGAATAAAACTCAGATAAAAATGTGTAATATGTCCAGCGAAATATACTACACATTTTTATCTCAGTTTAGTTCTTTCATTCCTTATTTTCAGGTGTTTCTTGTCAAACTCGGGAACCTTCTCGAACTTGGAAACCTTCTGGTTTCGAACCCGAGAACCTTCTTGTCGTAATCGGGAGCCATCACTGAACTTTGAACCAAACCCTTTATTCAATCCACGGTGGTATCCTGTTCTCATTCCGCTAACCATAGCTGGAGTACAGGTGTTAAGCTGTGTTAATTTTTATTCTAAGTTACTGTTGCCTTTGACCATATCGAACCTGCATCCTAGAGATAACTGTCTTAACCCACGCCTTTATCCATTATGTGTCCAACTATCAAGCCTCATCTTAATCACCGCCCTGTCAGCTGGGGCGTTAGAATGCACCGAGTGCACTTCTGCAGAGGAGTAAGACTCCCCCAATGGGGCCATCTGTTGGCCGTGGGTGGCGACCCGTGATGCTTAAGGAGAGGGCCCAGGTGGATGAGCAGTTCATGACATGCAATACTCCACTTTGGCCCTATCTTGGGCTAGACGGGCGATCGGAGAGGCCCCCTCCAATCAATCGGCTGGCCACATCAAGCCCTAGCACCTATATGATTTTCCCAACCCTATTGCCCTTATGGCAAACCCCAACCCTTTTGATCATATGGGTGCTAGAAGGAGGTGGCTTCGGGTCTACATGTCATGGGAATGACGTTAAACTCTATCTGATGGTGAGGTTCCAGTTTTGGAGGTTTGGGGAATGTGGAGCACCCCTTCATCACCATTGCTCCCTGGTCCACTCTGACCCAGAGTGGTAGTACCTGTTAGGGCCCCATCTATGGGTTAAATAGAAAAACATGAGTTGATAAACAAAATTGTATTATCCATTAAGAATTGATTTATTTCAAAACTTATCGGCATTAAATAACCCTCTGAAGTTGATATGCCACAAAACAAAACAAAGCATCTTAATCAGGAGCCTTCACGGAATTTCGAACTGAACCCTTTATTCAATCCATGGCCTAGACCTTACGATATGATGGCTCCAGAGTTTGACAAAAAGAGAAGGTTCCTGAATTCGATTAAAAAAAAAAAACCCGAAGAAGGCCGGAGGGCACATCAGTCAAAACATTGTTCATATAACAATAAAGATGAGGACAATAACCAGAATAATCCAAATAATATGAATTCTTTGTGTTTTTCATCCTGACTTTTATCCTATGACATTTTCATTTTTTGGTGGGGGTGTGCTCATATATGTAATGGCTATCATCATAGGAAATGAACATGACCCCAAGTGTTGCATACCTCTTTCTTTACTTCAATTCTTCTATTATTCTTGTCATCTTCTAGCGTCTGGACTTCGTCTTGGTGGTCGGTCGCACTTAACTCATTTCTTCTTCTAGATCAGTCTTATTACCAAGACATTCACCAACCACAAAACCGTGTTATTTTCGTACCCTTTTATTTACTTAACTAAACATTTCATGTAACTAAACATAGCGCGCGTATGCAGGTGAGTTCCAGTTAAGGCAGGACATCTTCTCTGCCTGACATCTAAACTGAAACTGAAGACCCAACCAGGTCCCACGTGACTTCACGTATTTCGCGGACTTTCTGTGATATTCCATGGAAA
>CM042157.1:4262661-4267661 GCA_023376005.1 Doryteuthis pealeii
ATTAGCATCATCATCATCATCATCATCATCATCATCGTCGTCACCACCATCATCGTCGTCACCATCCCCATCATTATCATCATCATCATCATCTTTCCTATCTCGTCTTCATTTTGCCTTCCCTCTTTTTTTATTTTCTGTGCTTCTTTTCTTCTTGTACATTTTCTTCTTTTTTCCCTCTTCTTCCTTCCCACTTTTCAAAATCGAACATTCTACGAATGTTGATTTCCTTGCGGTTCAATTCCAGCTGAATATCATTTTCCTGTGATAAATGGGAAAGACCCGTTTCCTTACAATAAAGCACGTACCGCTTGAGTTATGGCATCTAAGTGATGAAGAGTGGTGTTGAATTTAAAATTTGATGCAACCCTTAAGGAAGATAGAAAGAAGTAAAAATAACTGAACATTTTGCAAGGCATGCTGGGAATATTTCACAGAAAGAAACGGAAATGTATTCTGCGACCAGTTCTTCGCGGTGATGGCCAGACAAATGCACATTACAAGAAAAATCATGGAGCCTACCATTCAGTTGAAAAATATCCGACCCGTGAATTTTGTAAAGTATGTTTATTTCGTGTAAGGAGAGAATTCATATTTTGGACTATGATCTCGAGAAGGTTCTCATTAAGTTATTTGTTTCCTTGGACATTTTTAAGTGAGCATTTTCTAACAAGCAACGATCAAATCATTTCCTGAAAAAATGAAAAAGAAAGAAAGAAGGGAGGAAAGAAAGAAAGAAAGAAAGAAAGAAAGAAAGAAAGAAAAGGAAATAGAAAGAAAGACTAGAAGAAAAGAAAGTAGATAACATTGATGAGAGTTTTTTCAGGAAAAGAAAGGAGAAAAGACTGAAGGAAAGTTAACAGAATGAAAAGAAAGAAAAAAGAAAGAAAGGGAGAAAGAAAGAAAGACAAAAATAAAATTGTTAGAGAAGCGTTGGAATCAGTGTATAACCCTAGAAGGAGACTATGTTGATGATTAAAGTCAGATTGTGTGTAAAAGTTATTGTTTATTAGTAAGGCCCGGGACTTATTTTGTGCTGTGTTACAAACTAATCATATGGATACAATAATTCATATACTATAATTCATGACAAATGTACAGGTGAAGTCTTTGAAATCAAGACAATTGGTTTTACTATTTCAGTAGACAGCAGTTTAAAATACCTAGACCTTGTCAGAGAACGAAAATAGGGAATATAAAAGGATCATTTACACACCTAATCACAGAAGATATTGAAACAATCCTGAAGAATACCGTAAAATGGTCGGAAGAATAGGAAATCCATATAAAAATCAAAAGCATTTGGATGACAACATGATTTAATTAGCTGAAATACTAAAGAGAATATTGGAAAATTGACAAGATTATTATTATTTTGATCTATTTACCTGACACGTACAACATGTTTCATTCTGGCCTTTTTCTTTCTTTCTTTTTGGTCATTCTTTTTCTTTCATTCATCCTTTCATTCTTTCTTTCTTTCTTTCTTTCTTTTTTCTTTCATTCTTTTCATTTATTCGTTTTCATTCTGGCCATTTTCTTTTTTTCTATTTTTTTCTTTCTTTCTTCTGTTTCTCTTTCTTTCTTTTCTTTTCCTTCTTTCTTTTTCATTCTAGCTTTTTTCTTTCTTTATTTCTTTCTTTCCTTCTTTCTTTCTTTCTTTCTATTCTCTTTATTCATTCGTTTTCGTTTTGGCCTTTTCTTTCTTCTCTCTCTTCATTTTTCTTTCTACATCTTTTTTCTTTCTTTTTCCATATTTTTCTTTCTTTCTTTCGATGTTCTACTTTACAATCTCTTTCTTTTTACTCTTTCATCTAATCTGATCAAATTCAAAATTATCTATTGAAGTCATTTCAGATAATTGAAAAGCAGTGTCAAATAGTTTTGGTCGGAGTTGAAATTATTTTGTTCTATTTTCAATCTATTTTCTGGTTTCAAAAATCTCTTTTTATAGATTTTCCGACTGTTTAAACGCCTCCAAGAATGATTAGAGTATGTTATCTGTAAGTTCGGTTTTGGTTCAAAGTGTAGTGTCTGTATGCTGGGATGCTAATTTAAAAAATAGGTTTGAGTATGTCAGAACAGATAGATGTCGTATGACTATCTTAAATTGATTAGTTTCTGTGATTTTTGGAGAGCTTATCTTTGCGATTACCAACGTATGCGTTTCTTTAAAAAAATCGTATTGCCGCAAATTGGTAGGTTTTTCCGTTTTGAATAAGGTGACGATCTATTTATGTCTTTATTTACCAACACCTCCGTGCGAGCAGGATGTGACACAAGGTCAGTTTATTAAGCGGAGTTTAACAAGAACTGGTCACAATTGGGATGTCTCTTTTTGAATATTTTCTTTTCTGAGGGACTCTTATTTTGACACACATTTTTAAAAAAAATTGGCGATTCACGTTTACGTAACATACTTCCTACCCAAAGATATATCTAAATATTTACCACGTACCCCACGTGTACGGTTTAGGCACAAGGCCATATTAATGTGGAACCACCCATAAGCCGTGACTCATGGGTGTGCTGATCCAATCGGCATTTGCCGTCAAGTGGGGCGCCTCCTGCGCTGGGCAATAAACCCACCCCGGCCTCTTTAAATCGAAGGGGCAAGTGTTGCCTGGGGGTACCTCCCTGGGATCAATGATTTTAACTTGTAAGGTCCAGTGCCAAAACCCTTAGATATATTGTCCATATCTAGATTCCCTATGCCCCATAGACATAACTATGTTGTCTTTACCTGAGACCATTCCTGTCGGCTTTAAAGTAATCACATGACCAAAATTTCCGATCAATAAATTATTCAACTATGAGAACAATAGTAAATGAGGTGACAAGGGAATAACACGGGGAAAAGGAGGAATTAAGTGATGTTATGTAGTTTATGGACTCGATTACAGCAGAAACAAGAGAATTGCTTCCAATAAAATATATCGGCTTTTGGCTAAATTCTCTTACTTACACACTTAAAAAATGTCCAATGTTAATAGTTTATGTAGCTAAACAATTTACATTATCTGAGAGGAAACTTTGTAAACCCGTTGCATGAGTGTAAAAAAAAGGAAGAAGAAAAGGAGATGAGTGAAGATAATGGATTTGTTGAAAAAATGTAAGAAAATCAGAAAATGTAATTTTGTTAATTTAATTCTAGATACATTTCCGCGCTAAAGTAAGCGAAGACAAAGTGTCGCCATTATAGGACAGTGTTAGTGCGCATGCGATGTGCTAGTCTAGCCATTTCCGACGATTATTTTGCGTTGACAACTTATGTTTATTTTTTATTTTTTAATCTATTTTCCCGCCTATTATTATCATTATCATTATTATTATTATTATTATTATTATTATTATTATTTACTCCTTTTGAGTTTTCACATCAGCATTAGCTGATGGCCTTTCACTGGAGTCGTAGTGACAGCAAGTCTCCTCATGTCTCCAGGACTCTTCTGAGTATTCTGGCAGATTGCAGCAGTGCAGTGTTCTGAATGTTTTCAATCCTTCCTCTGATTTCCAACCCCTTTTCTAATCCTTTTGGGACTCTTCCAAGTGCACCAACTACAATTGGTATCACTTTGGCTTTCATATTCCATAACTTTTTCAGTTCTCTGGCAAGGTCTAGATATTTGTCCATTTTTCATTTTCCTTGAGCTTCACTCTGTGATCTGCAGGCACTGCAAAATCCACCAGTTGACAAGTTCTTTCTTTTTTGTTTATCAATACTAGGTCTGGACTTCTTGCTGGGATAAGGTGATCCGTTTTTATCTCAAAGTCCCAGAGAATTTTATGCGTTTCGTTCTCAAGAACAGATTCTGGTTTATGCATATCCCATTTTGTTGTATGGTCAAAATTTAATTTCTTGCATAATTCCCAGTGGATCACCTTCCCAACCCAGTCGTGTCTAGTTTTGTATTCTCGTTGTGCTAGTTTGCTACATTCGCAGAGTATATGGTTAACAGTCTCATCTCTATTACCGCATATTATTATTATTATTTACTCTATTATTATTATTATTATTATTATTATTATTATTATTATTATTATTATTATTATCTTCACTCTTTTTGAGTTTTTCACACCAGCGTTAGCTGATGGTATTTCATTGAAGTCTGAGTGATAACAAGTCTGCACAGGTCTCCAGGACTCTTCTGAGTATTCTAGCCGATTGCAGCAATGCAGTAGGCTGGATGGTCTCAATTCTTCCTCTGATTTCCAGATCCTCCCGTCTTTTTCCAAGCTTTTTGTGACCGTTCCAAGAGCCAATCATATGTGTGGTCTTCTTGCTGGGATAGCAGAGGATTTTATGCGTTTCATTCTCAAGAACAGATTCTGGTTTATGCATATACCCTTTTTGTTGTATGATCAAAATTAAATTTTTTGCATAATTCCCAGTGGATCACCTTCTTAACCTAGTCGTGCCTAGTTTTGAATTCCCGTTCTGCTAGTCTTCTACATTCGCTTAATACATGGTTAACAGTCTCATCTCTGTCACCGTCAGAGAATTTTCATGTTTCATATTTTCAATTAACTGAAGAATTTTTTAAAAACTTTCTTTCTGTATTGCATTTTCTTTATATTGCAGCCTTTTTTTTTTTATCTTTCCCCATTTCTATCAACATTTTTGTTTCTCAATTAAAATTGTCTTATTCCTTTCTTTCTTTCTTTTTTTCTTTCTTTCCTTCTTTCTTTCTTTCTTTCTTTCTTTCTTAGTACATTTATTTTGCTCTTTCTCTTTCCTTCTTTCTTTTTTCTGTTATTTTCCATTATGTTTCTTTCTATTTCCTTTTACTTTTTCACTTTATTCTTTCTTTCTTTCTTCTTTCTTTCTTTCTTTCATTCTTCTTTCTTTCCTCCTTTATTTCTTTTCTTTCTTCTTTCTTCTTTCTTCTTTCCTTCTTCTTTCTTTCTTTCTTCTTCTTCTTTCTTTCTTTCTTTCTTTCTTTCTTTCTTTCTTTCTTCTTTCTTCTTTCTTTCTTTCTTTCTTCTTTCTTTCTTTCTTT
>CM042157.1:4272661-4302661 GCA_023376005.1 Doryteuthis pealeii
AGGCCAACTCATGTTTTTGTAGTATTCGTTGTTATTAGTAGCCCTTAAGTCAGAAACAACATACACGCAAGTTGTATAGTCACAAGGGGCTTTGTATTTATTCCCAGGCTCGTGGGCTCTTCTCCAGAAAGAAGGAAAGACAGAGAGAAAGAGAGGGAGTATCGTCAAATTATTATATCCCCTAACATAGTATCATGTTATGTACTGCTGTCTCAGACCGATCCGAGGGATCGGGACGAAACACGTCTGACTCCTACTACCCCCAAAAGGAAAAGAGGCCGATTTTCTTCTTCCACTGTTTCTCGTCGCTGCGTCACATCCGTTTACGGTCAACACCCGGAACTTCCGTTTTTATTTTTAATTCTATTTCCGGGGTCATTCTTCGGTCAAATTACTTGCACCCCGCTTAGTGTTTACTCTTCCCGATTTTAACTTTTCTTTGTTCCTATTTCGTTTTCCTCTCTTTCTCTAGAAATCCGAATACAATTTTATTTTTTAATCCCGAATTCCGGAAGACCCTAATAATTACGAAATAATGAAGCAATCTGTAATGAAGAGATGGCTCAACAGAATTTTACGGGTCGGGGATACATGCTCTCATTCGAAGGTGGAACGGTGACTATGTGAAGAAGAAGGGATGTGATTCACATAGGTCCTGCTTCATTTTGATGTATGATACTGTTATAGGTGATATAACCTATGGACATAAATGGAATGCACCGACGGCTATTATAAGTATCAGGAACAATTGTGGCTTGACACGAAGTAAATGAGAGTCAGCTCGTAACTGTATTGGTCGGACGCAATCTCCACTTTCTTTGCTGTAAATTTCTACTCCTTTTGTTTTATACATTTGTATACATTGTTACCAGTCGTTTGTCTTATTTTTTACCCTTAAAACCCCACAACAGATACATGCTTCTGTGTTGGTAATTTTACCTGTCCTAAACAAAATGGCATTACATTTTGACTCGCCCTCGTACATAGATACATAAACGTGCATATACGTATGCATATAGATTCCAAGTCTGAACAGTTGCAGGGGGGGGGGGGAATAATAGATATTTCACAGCTAAGAGAAAGCATATCGATTAACTGATTGGAATTTGTTCACCCCTTATGATCACCGATATTCCATCTATCCAATACCCCATCTCCCCCATCTTTCACTCGGAGCTGTTCACTACACAACAGATGTTTATTTAGTAATTCCTCTCCTCTGGCACAAATTCCCCCCACCCCCTGTCGCGACAACTCATCAGGTTCCCAAAATTTTATGCTTAGTCAACTTTATCACCCCAACACGATTCATTGGCTAAGTGGAAAATTAAGAAACTTCGAACAGGAAATTTTGGTGGAGACAGATTCGGAAGATCGATTGAACTTACCAGGATATATATATATATATATATATATATATATGTATGTGTGTGTGTGTGTGTGTGTGTCTATATGTTTCGGGTGACCTTCACCCTTTATCAAGGTATTATATGTTGATTGCGGTTGTGTAGAAAAATGAAACCAAACAAATGTGAGTATATATATATATATATATATATATATATATATATATATATATATATATATATATATATGTGTGTGTGTGTGTGTGTGTGTGTGTGTGTGTCTGTGTGAAATAAAAGGAAATTAATCCGACAGTGTGAATTTGATATATTGAAAAAACAAATGATGTTTACAAATGCTTGGGATCATCAGGAGAGAATGTGCACCGTTTCGGGGCCTTCCTCTCAACGGTTTTAACTGCACATCGACTCCCCTCACTGTTGTGAGGTCCCTCGGAATATCTGTATCGACCGTATGTAATAGATCGGTCTTCAACAAAAGCAAAAACGGGATGAAATGACCGTTAGAAGAAGAATGCGCAAACAGAACGCTGTTAGTCAAAGTTGGAATTTTTCAAAAAATGCGTTATCTGTATTAAAAATAAAATGAATTTTATTTAAAAATAAAACGAATTTTGTTTAAAAATAAAACGAATTTTGTATAGAAATAAAATGAATTTTATTCTTAATTTTTAAAAATCAGAAGCATTACAGTTTATAATAAGACTCAAAAGAGCCTGATGTAAAATTGTTTTAAAAAGTGTATAATTGTATAAAAAGTGTATATTAAGATATCAAAATTGTACATAATACACTCCAACTATTAAATAAGTAACCAATAAGTCCACATCACAACTGTAAAAGATGTAAGGTTCCAGAAAGTTTGTGGTGTTGGTAAATCTGTGGTGTTTGTGGATAATTATCTTCAGAGGAGTAAACATCAATATGTATTGTTTTTTCGTAGACAAGTATGTGAAATAAAAGGAAATTAATCCGACAGTGTGAATTTGATGTATTGAAAAAACAAATGATGTTTACAAATGCTTGGGATCATCAGGAGAGAATGTGCACCGTTTCGGGGCCTTCCTCTCTCTATATATATATTCTCACATTTGTTTTATTTCATTTTTCTACACAACCACGGTCAACATATGATACCTTGCTAAAGGGTAAAGGTCACCCGAAATATTGGAATAAATAAATCGAATCAGGGACAGAAAAAAACTCTCTTTTTGTTCTGTTTTGTTTTGTTTTTATTTGCTTGTTCATTTTCCTTCATGATATAAAAAAAAATGTTCACAAAAACAAAGTTGATACGCAATATATCTATTATTATAATAAAGCTGAGCGGATCAACTTTTGGCACCTAAAGGCTTTTTTCCTATGTAGTTTAATGTCACAAAACACATGCATAAATATTAATTACATTTAGAATTAAATTATGTATGAAAAAAATTCCATATCATTTGTTTCTAATTAGTCGTAATTTACAAGTAAGTCAAAAATACACAATTCTCTCTCTTTTCTTCCTGTCTGTTTCTTTCTCCCGCTCTCAATATATTTAGAATACCTACTCATTATATGTGTTACTTTCTCTATTCGGGCCAAGGGAGAGGGCGAGAGAGAGAGAGATAGAGAAGGAGAGAGAGATAGATGGATATATAGAGAGATAGATGGAGAGAGAGAGAGAGAGAGAGAGAGAGAGAGAGATTCAAGTTCCCTTCAGAAAATGCGACAGACTGACTTACTGCTGACAGCGATCTCTCTCTCTCTCTCTCTCTCTCTCTCTCTCTCTCTCTCTCTCTCTCTCTCTCTCTGATTAATTGACAAGTTCTGAAGAATTTCGTTCGAACTCGCTTACAATGATACGCCTCGAGATCTCACCAATGTTCATAAATAATACAATAAAAATTAATATTTTGATACATATCGAACGGCACTTAAAAAAAAAGTTTTCGGTAATATTAAAAAAATATATGGCTGCAATTTACAAAAAGAAAAAGAAAAAGGACAATTTTCTCCTATTTTTTCAGTGAGTCATAATCATAAATCATTTACTATTCTTATGTATGACTAAGCTTTCTCTAGGTATATAATGGTTAGGGTAATCCTGAACGATTTCCTCGTAAATTCCTACCATAAAATAAACTGAAGCCTCATTTTATGTCCGTGTTTTTGCAATAAATGTTTCATTTTTCTTGCACCTGTTATTTTACAATACTAAATATATTTTATCTATTTATTTTAATATTCAATTCAATTTGTATATTCTGAAAGTTTTTATTTTGTGAGAATGGTTAGTATTAAATTGTGGAGCTCCTTTTGTTTTTATTATTTCTTTTTTTCTTTTTTTGTGGCTTTAGTAAAAAAATAAAAGCGTCAGATTTTAATCATCGTCGACGAAAAAACAAAATTACGGTCATAAAAGGAGGATCCAATCCATGGCTAAATTGTAAAACGAACTCTCACTTTAAAACTAACCATTTTCACAAAATAAAAACTTTTAGAATATACATATTGAAGTGAATATTAAAATAAAGAAATGGTTAGTTGGATGCTTATTTTGCATAATGGCGTATCAACCTTTGTGGGGTATTGAATGACAAATATTGTTGTTTTTGCAAATGTTTTGTTTAACTTCATCTATTAATAAAATGGTAGAAATAATTTGGTGTGTGTGTGTTTGTGTGTGGATGGTGTACTCAATAGTTTAAAAACACCAGTCCCCCGCATCAGCTGTCAGTGGGCGAGGGATAAGATATCGGACTACCATGCGGTCAGTCTGAGTTCGACCCTACCCAAGGGCAGTTGTGTCTAGCCACAGTGAAGAGGCATGACATGCCAAAACACGTGTCTGTGGATGACTTTATTAATATATATATATATATATAGAGAGAGAGAGAGAGATAGATAAAAGGATATGAAAACACACAATGCTGTTAAAATGAAAATATTTTATATCATATTCATAGCTAATATTGAACAATATTTCGATTTATAAAAATCATCTTCAGAGCTTGTTTTTATTCCGGACTCATCGAGAGAGAAACTGAAAATAATTTGAATTCAAAACGAAAACATTGATGTTCCAAAAAGCGTATAAGTCATGCGACTTTTAGTCATTAGCACATCCGATACGCCTTTCTCGGTCAGCGATATAAATATATATATATATATATATATATATATATATATATATATATATGTGTGTGTGTGTGTGTGTGTGTGTGTGTGTGTTTAACACAAATCTACAAATGGCCCTTAATTATTGCAATAGAAAAATGTCTTACAATTGTTTAGTTTTGATTGGCGAAAACTCAAATAATACGGAACCAGAAGCTAAGTATAATAATTAATATCATATCATTGTGAAACATTGAATATGTTGCAATATAAACATTTAAACAGGTACAATGTGTTTTGATTGCCTAAGATTCCAGGAAACAAAAAAGAAGTATTCAAATCAACATATGTATTTCGCATCTTTTTCAATGTGTTCGATTTTTTCAATCTTATTCTTCGATTCTCTACAAGTTTTTCGAAATAGAGAAAAAACAATGTTGTGATTATTTTCACAATCTATTTTTGTTATAAATACTTTGTAGGAATATAATGTTCAAAAACTGTTTTTTTAATGTCTCAAACCCTCGATGTTGATTGCAATAAAATATGTTTTATTTTGTATAATCTTCCAGTTGTATCTCTCAAAACTAAGCAATTAGAAAGCTATTTTATGTTTCTTCAAATACCTATGAAATATAATATAATATATATATATATATATATATATATATATATATATATATATATATATATATATGTGTGTGTGTGTGTGTGTGTGTGTGTGTGTGCTTGTGTGAATGAGTAAATATAATGTCTTAACATGGGTTTGTTTTTAGCATAAAGAAGCACACATATTTACATGTAAGTACTTATCTTAGGTATATATAAATAAATAAAATAAAATAAATAAATATATATATATATATATATATATATATATATATATATATATATATTGTATGTTTTAGCAAGTTTTTCAGCATGGATTTTTGTACTATATATATATATATATATATATATATAATATATATATATATATATATATATTATATATATATATATATATATATATATATATATATATATATGTGTGTGTGTGTGTGTGTGTGTGTGTGGTTGTGTATGTGTGTGTGTGTGTGTATAAAATTACTAAATATATATTTAAGCACACATATTTACATGTAAGTACTTAGATATTTAATATATATATATATATATATATATATATATATATATATATATATATATATATATATATATATATATATATATATATATAGTAGTATGTTTTTTTAGAATGGGGTTGTTTGTACTTATATTTTAGAATTTGAGAAATTCTGCCTGAAAAACCGGTTAAAATCAGAGAACTGAATAAGTGATAAGTAAGCTATTTCTCCTTTTTCCAAATCTGTCGGCCTCTAATTTCAGCCGATCTTCTCCAGTAACTGTCAATCATAAGTTAATGCATTGTCTATGAGATTCGTTTTCAGGTTCCTTTCTTATGTCTTATTCATCTTTGTTTTGCTATTTTCTTCTCTCGTCATATTTCGGACATCAGTTGATTTTCATTCTACTATAATCCTCATCTCTTTTGTTTTATCACTTCTTTTTTTTTTTTTTTTGGCTTCGGTCCATTCGCGGAATATTTTTCAAGAGGAATTATTGTTCCGTATTTGCAATGTTGAATTCTTAGATAACATAGAAAACCTGTGCATTTTAGATTCTTAGATTTACTCGACTTAATTTACAGCTTTTTTTAATTTCTATTTTTTATGTTCCAGCAGATTTTTTTTATTTTCCAATACATTTTTTATAACATTTCCTCTTTGTTCCTCGATTTCTGTATGTTACATAATGTATGAGCATCCATAAATTATGAACATACCTGTAGTTAGAATTTTGATTAGGGTCTATTAACTTAAAATGATGGGGTCCTATGGAAAGTTACTCGCCAGTTATGAACTGTTAGTGACCTTTTACGTGAACCCTTAAAGGCGCGCGATTGGGTGATCGGGAATATGTTTTAGTTTAGTTAGTCAGGCGCAACCCGATTTTGAAGGAGTGCAGACACAATTGTCGGCTCTGATGGGTCGGTCTCCCCGAGGCAGAATCAAATGGACTGCGGAAATAAAGCTTTATTTTTAAGAACACCAAGTGTTGGTGTTAATTAAATGTTAAAACAAGAAATGTCCAGCCCATCACGAAGAAGAAGACCAACCCTTAATAAGCCCACTAGACGGAAGAAAATGGCGGTCGATGTAGAAGAAGAGTAATCAAGTAAGACTACCTATCATCTCTATCATCTCTAAGTAATCTGTCTGTCTGTCTCTCTATCATATACCGGATGTTCTATAAGGGTATATTACATGTATATCCTATTACTTGCAGAGGCCTAACTTCTTGAGATCTGAAGTGTGTGAAGTATGTCTTTATTGTCACAACTATCAGGTTCACTCTGACCCGGAGTGATAGTACCTGTTAGAGTCAAAATATGAGTCAAATACATAGTTTTTGTCTGAATGTTTGATGAATTGTATTATTTGGATTTTTCGAACTGTTGTCCTCATCTTTATTGTTGTATGCACAACGTTTTAGCCGATGTGCCCTCCGGTCCTCTTCAGATTGTTTTGTCGAACTCGGAACCTTCTTGTAGAAACCAGGAGCCTTCATGGAATTTCAAAATCAAACCTTTATTCGGTCCACCCGGGTAAACTGTTCTCACTGTTAACCAAGACCGGGTACAAGTGCTAATCTATGTTAAGTATTATATGTTATTATTGCCCTTGGCCAGGATTGAACCTGCAACCTACAGAGGATTGCCTTTTAGAACCGTATTAACTCAATGAAGAACGAAGGGAACGTTATTTTCTTTCAGAATATATGGTGTACCAAAAAGTTCAAAAGTAAAAAATAAATCGATACTTTCTTGAAACACCCTTTACAACGTTTATTGTTCATTACCAAACCTCGGGCAAAAATATTCTGGCTGAAAAATATATGAAAGTGTCCGTGCACCAAAGAGTGTCATTTAGGGATAGGCCTGCACAGCCACTGCCACAGATGCAGATAATTATTTTATTTATTTATTGGACACTACGCCATCGTCTTTGGTGGACAGAAAGGTGCCAACAACAACAACAACAACAACAACAATATTAACTAATTAAACCAACCAACCAACCAACCAACCCAGACTGCCTGTGCATCTATCTTAATCCATTATCTATATATCTATATATCTATCTCTCTATCTCTCTATCTTGTCTGTTCATATGTCTGTCACATTTTGTTTATATCTATCTATCTTTTTAGTCTGTTCATAGTTTTATCTATTTCTGTTCATATCTATCTATCTATCAATCTATCTAGCCTGTGTTCGTTTAAGTCAATCTACATCTATTTATATATCTTCTAAATCTGTTATGTGCTTACTGTTCATACTTATCTATCTATCTATCTATCTATCTATCAATCAATCTATCTGTCTGTTCTATTTCAGCTTGCTTTTGTATCTGTCTTAGTCCATTTCTAGTTATCCGTCTATCTATCTACTGTCTCTGTATATGTCTCTGTCTGTCCGTCTGTCTGTCTGTCTCTATCTATCTATCTATCTGTCTATCTATCTATCTATATCTTTCTATTTGTCTGTATACAATTCTGATAATATTTGTATAACATCCAATTTCTCGATATAAGGGGGATAATTACGAAGTGTTAATTAGTAGCTTTCACTCCATTAGGATATAGAAGCAATTGTTTCTTTGTAGTCTACCTTTAAGGAGAACAGAATCGATAGACGAAAAAAGTTAGATCTAACCCAAACAGACCTATGTACGTATGTTTTTTCAGTATGAGTCAGCAGGCCAATCTCCCGCCATGGCTTTGCCGAGACATCAACCGCTCTCCACCACGATATATCTTTCTTTTGCAGAAATAATACAACAGATGGGATAGTGTAAGATACGAGTTCTGTTTTTTTAAACAAATCAAATCAACAGTTTAGTAAGAGAAGTAATGAGCAATAAAAAACAACACATACCTTGCAACAAATCGTAAATAAAATGAAACAATGAATTCGAAATATTTTACTTACTAATTTCAATTTCAATTTTACAGACTTTTTAAATATTATAGAATATTCCATTTTCACTTTTGGGTGTAAGAGTGGAGGGGGGAATTCGCGCGGTTTTTGGTTTTCTTTAAGTTATTTGTATATTTATTTTTAATAATTTTTTCCCTTATATATATATATATATATATATATATATATATATATATATATATATATATATATATATATCATTATTATCTTTTTTTTTTATTTATTTATTTAATACATATGTATTTTTATTTTTATTTTATTTAATATTTTTATATTTATTTTATATATTTATTATTTATTTATTTACATAACTCTTTATTTCCTTTAATTTCTTGAAATATAACAACATTCAAAAATCATAAATGCATGCAAAAATTTACATGTTCAGATATTGTATTGATGCATTTGAAGATGATGGAATGTAGAGACAGTCTATAAATATTAATATTCATTATCATTTTCTCAATATTTGCTGTTGTATAATTTACAAAAAAAAAATGATATTCATTTATTTTAATTTAGAATTTAAGCTGTGCAATCTAGCATTGAAGAAAGACGAAGCAGCATAATGGAATTACATTGAGGGAAACAGTGTTTAACATGATGTTTTAAATGAATAAAATGCCATTCTATTCATCTGTTTAATCATTCAGTTCACACAACACACACACACACACACACACACACACACACACACACACACATACATACTCATGGAGGTGCGTGGTGTAATGGCTAGCGTCGTAGGAAATGGACTAGTCGACCCGAGTTCAAATCCTGTTTGCATTTCACATATCGCTAATACCATTGGGAAAGGTACGGATCCACCTGCTCTCCCTCCAGCTATAGGTAAATAACAGGGAAGACTGGGCTATTTAAACTTGGTTAGGTAACCAAATATAGGAAGAAAAACTCTGAATTAAAACCTGTTAAACTCCGCTTGAAAAATTGACCTTGTGTCATATCCTGCTGGTGCAGAGGGGTTGGTAGATATGCACACACACACACACACATACACACATATATATATATATATATAATATATATATATATATATATATATACAGATATGACTTTATTTTGGCATTTCTTTGACTTCTCAGTCTGATTTTTATTAATTCGAAGTCCTCACGCTAAAAACGCGGAAGGTGGATTTTTTTTAAAAAGTGAATACAGGAGTATCATACCAGTAAGACCGGGTGTGAGGTTTTCAATAAGTAAAAATCAGACTGAGGAGGCAACGAAATGTCGAAATAAATTTATATATGTACCAACTTATCCGTTTATTCATTTATTTATAATACTTCGTGTAGGTAAAAATATATGCGCAAATTTTATATGTATGGCTAAGTTCTCAATTTTGGTTGAATCCTATCAAGAAACATTTGAGATCATCCACATATATATATATATATATATATATATATACATATAATATATATATATGTGTGTGTGTGTGTGTGTGTGTGTGTGTAAAAAAGATGGGAACTATACAAAGATGCTTCGTACTGTCTTGAGCAAACCCTGGAATCAGCCCCTACTAAAAAATCAGCACGGAAAATTATCTCTTCTCACACATACCATCTACGTAAGAGAAACAAGTCAATCTAGCTCGTCATAAAATGGTTATCGTCTTAGGAAATGGTCTCGGTGTCCCGAGTTCAAATCGATCTATTCTCCTCCAGTAGACTCTTTAACCTTAGTTAGTCTAGGAGATGGCTACTCTAAATTAAAACCTGTTGAACTTCACTTAAGTAATTGTCATTGTGCTACATCCTACTCAATGCGGAAGGGCTGGTAGATATGAACAATACATGCTTACCCCTACTGGACAAGTACGGACGAACTCAGGAAGGACAACTGACCAGAAAAATCTTACATACAACAGCGATGTACGGACACTGGATGCCGTTCTGACCACTTGTCATGAGCAATCACCGATAGGGATGGGTGGCGAAAGAGAGTCAAAGTAATCCCTGATGTCAGATTGACTTGAGATACGTACTTAAAGCCAGTTAGATAACCAAACAAGTAATTGAAGCTTACTACCCGGGTAGATATATAACAATTCTATCAGTAAAAAGAAAAACGAATAAAATTAACGATCAATGTTCAGAATTTGTTTATCATCAGGTTAGTTTCAGCGATTAAACACGCATTTAGCGGGAATTTTGTTTTTATTTTATTAGAACGTCCATAGTCACATCCATATGCAAGCAAAATGTACATGATTAGGAAAAAAGGTGAAATTGTAATATTTTAGTTAGGTATTCTACTATTCAATACCAGAAGTGGTTACCCGGCGTCGCTTGGGTAAAAGGGGAGCAACAGAATTAGTGTCGCAGATCCATTATTACTGAATCACGAGTTGCTCGCAGGATGCCCCATTACAATCCTTATGTAAAACAGACCTTATGTTGACCCGGCCTGGTATGACGTCAGAAAAAAATTTGCACAGACATCCTGAATATAAAAAATAATGTCGTCAATTTCCGATATTAAATGCAAAAAAAAAAATCCATGCTGTTACTATTTGAATTCTATGTGCTCTTCCAATATGTGATCTACCGAGTAATTTACATTCGAATATGTGATCTAGCTATTAACTACCCATTATTTCCCCCATTAAACTAATCCTAAATCCTAACCCTAATGTTATATATTGTACAAACGGAAATATGAATTTCCGGTTTTATTAAACAAAGAAATATAACAACTTCCCGTTATCAGATCAAGAGATAAAAATGTGTAGGAGTAGCTATGAATATAAAAGAACCGAGGGCTCGAGACAGGTCAGTCGTCAGTCAGCCCCGGAGGCAGTCAGCCGGAGAGAGAGTGAGGTGATCGGGGTCAATAGTCGGGAGAGTCGATGCGAGTTAGTTGGCCGAGCGGGATCTCGTATAGTTGGTGTTGGAAAAGCTAGCCTTAATATTTACCAACTGAAAAAGCTTGTCACCCAGAAATTTAATCGAAGGACCGAAAGTCTAAAGACTGAATATATTAATTAAACTGACCCTCTCTCTCGAAGTTAAGAAGCTTGAATTTATTTCAATAAACTTCTGGAGGATAACTTTGGTGTTATTGTCATCCCTTACAACGAAGATAAAACTATTGCAATTTAGTACCGTGACGACCCGCTACGCAACATTAAAACTAACCCTATCCTTTTCCTCTTTTTTCCTAGTAGATCACATGCAATGAATAGTAGATCAATAGTAGACCACAAACCTTCAGTAGATCACATATTGGAAGTGCACCGAACTTTTATCTTTTAATTATCTTCATATGTATAAATCAAATCTTCATTATTTTTGCTCAAAAAGCAAGATCTGGTGATAGTGAATGTGTATATACATTTCCTTTGTCATTAATAGTTTACTTTTTGTAGTTTCCTCCGGTCATACATACATACATATATACATACAGACCAATTGCCATTGCAATGGCAATACGATATTTTGATAGTAAACATTATTTTATAAGAAACTGTTAATAATGTTGTTTGTTGTCAAAACTAACTTTTTTTCTCATTTTGTAAACAGACATTCTTTTTAATTATGTTTACGTAAAATACATATATTAGAGTATCATTTAGTAAATAAGGTGCACTTTGCCAAAGAAGTGCATCTAAACAAGAAGCACTGTTTACAGTTTGTACCATCAAAAGTAATCCGTTCATTCATGACCTTCTTTACTGATGCGTCAGTATGCTTTCATTCCATGGACAGTGTTTTCAACTCAGAATCGTAGTGGAAAATCCATTTTTATCCCATTTGTAAAATAAGTATGTCTTTTTTTTATGCCTAAAAACAACCAGTATTTATTAAATAACCAAACTCACAGACAAGTTAAAGAGACAATTCTTCCAGGCCGTTGTCGTGTCAGTACTGATGTACGGCTGCACCATCTGGACCCTAACGAAGTGACTGGAAAATAAATTAGATGGGAGCTACACAAAAATGCTGCGTGTGATCCTGAACAGGACATGGAAACAACACCCCACGAGCTGTACGGCCACCTGCCACATATCACCCAAACCATCCGAGAAAGACGGACAAGACACACAGGACACTGCTGGAGAAGCAGGGACCAACTCTTAAGTGACGTTCTCTTGTGGAAGCCAGCACATGGGTACACCAGTGTGGACCGACTAGCAAAGACGTACATTGACCAGCTCTGTGCGGATACAGGATGCTGCATAGAGGATCCACCGAGAATGATGAGGGATAGGAACGGATGGTGAGAGATTGTCATGGATATCCGTGCTAACCGTGCGACATGATAATATATATATATATATATATATATATATATATATATATATATATATGTAAACACGGTTTGTTTTGGAATGGCTTTTTGCCGATAATTTTT
Organism: Doryteuthis pealeii; assembly: GCA_023376005.1. Taxonomy (NCBI): domain Eukaryota; kingdom Metazoa; phylum Mollusca; class Cephalopoda; order Myopsida; family Loliginidae; genus Doryteuthis; species Doryteuthis pealeii. The sequence goes on from CM042157.1 coordinate 4,285,544, forward strand.
GGGAGAATAAGTGCTTAATTGGAGTCATACCTAATTTTGAAAATTAATTAATTAATAATTAATTAGGCGGGAATACCTATTAAATGTATGGGCTAAACAAATCGAGAAAAATCAATCTCTGTATGTACATTTCGGCCTATTAGGCCTCATCAGCAGAGCTATAGATCGGAAGACCGCCCTGTGCGTGATTTGAAACCGGACTGCCAAGCTAACAGGCCGATCCCATGACCCCTACACTAAACGGACTTCTTAGATTTTATGATTTGTTTAGAGTAAGTTAATATTCCTCTTCTAGTGACTTTTATTACACGACGATATGATAAGTTGTAAAACACGGTTTGTTTTGGAATGGCTTTTTGCCGATAATTTTGGGAGAATAAGTGCTTAATTGAGTCGTACCTAATTTTGAAAATTAATTAATTAATAATTAATTAGGCGGAATACCTATTAAATGTATGGGCTAAACAAATCGAGAAAAATCAATCTCTGTATGTACATTTCGGCCTATTAGGCCTCATCAGCAGAGCTATAGATCGGAAGACCGCCCTATGCGTGATTTGAAACCGGACTGCCAAGCTAACAGGCCGATCCCATAACCCCTACACTAAACGGACTTCTTAGATTTTATGCTCTGCTGATAGCTCTGCTGATGAGGCCTAATAGGCCGAAATGTACATACAGAGATTGATTTTTCTCGATTTGTTTAGCCCATACATTTAATAGGTATTCCCGCCTAATTAATTATTAATTAATTAATTTTCAAAATTAGGTACGACTCCAATTAAGCACTTATTCTCCATATATATATATATATATATATATATATATAGAGAGAGAGAGAGAGAGAGAGAGAGAGAGAGAGAACTTGTTGTTCTGATATCCTGATATCCGTCAGTCTTGTGTGTCAATATATATATTTACCAACCCCTTCGCACGAGGGGGATGTGACGCGAGGTCAATTTCTTAAACGAAGTTTAACATGTTTGCATTCAGAGTTTTCCTTCTGTTAATAATAGGTTTGGCCAAATTTCCATATTACAGTACCGTCTATTTTCTTTAAACATCTATAAAAAGAATTGTAAATTGTTACCTAGTTACCTAGCCAAAGTTAATGAACCCAATCCGCCGTACTATTTGCCCATAGTTTGAGGGAGAGTCGTTGGATTCATACTTTTCTTAAAGGTATTAGCGCTATGTGAAATGCAAACAGCTTCGTCAAGGATCTGAACTCGGGTCGACGAGTCCATTTCCTACAATTTCCTACCATTACGCCACTCATTTCCAATTGTGAGTCAATATACCTGTGCCCAAATTATGGCACAGTCCTGATTAATTTTGTATTGATCATCTTGCAGGTCTTCACTCTCACAACAGAAAATGCCCGAACGAGATCGAAGACAACCTTTAGCTGTCTCTGTGAATTCAGCTTCTGTTTTCTTATCACTTCACTGCAGCAAATTAAACTGACACTCTAGAAGACGGTCTTATTTCTGGGTTTTCCCTCTTCTAAAGAAGTCGAGAGAACTCAGTCAAATTTCAACCGGTTTAGTGTATTTTTCCAATTTTATAATCATCTCAGAGCGTTTTATTCTAAAAACCACAAACAAGATTTAAACTGTAAACAAAACCGAAAATAAGAATCTTTATATGAAAATTTTTATGGGCTGCTTTAAACAAACTATCCGTGATATGGAAATCAGACCTCGCTGACAAATTAAAGCGAAAATTCTTCTAAGCCGTAGTAGTTTCTTTATTGCTGTAAGGCTGCATTACCTGGACTCTAACAAAGCGCCTGGAGAATAAGCTATACGGGACTTGCACGAAAATGCTCCGTGCAATATTGTTGCAGATTACTATTGTTCCAATTCTTTTGGCGCGGAAATAAATTCAAATAGACAAAGGAGTTGAGAAACAAAGGATGTTCCAGACAGAAGTCTGGATCGAACAAAGAGGAAGAGTGATTGGGATCAGAAGCTTACTGTTGACCGTGTCAAACGAACGGTCCACAAAAAACAACAATAGCAGGATGACAAAAGGCTTCCTGTTGACTGATGACAAAGCTAGAATTGCAGGTCACGCAGTATAGTTCCTGCGGAACTGGAATACACCAGGGCATGCTGGGTAAAATTGAAAAGGTGACGGTTAGACGAAAAATCAGTCAGTTGAGCTTTGGTGGCAACGAGCTTCAGACTCCCGTCGACTCTCCGAAGAAAAGACTTCTAAGAACTACTGTTCATTTCACCACTCACCCAAGCCGGCGCACACCTCCTTTCATCCACGCCAACCGAGGAAGAAAATAAAGTCCAGCTTTCTCTTGTATACCTGCGTTGGCTTTTGATTCCGTGTACTACACACCAGCGCTGTCAATTGATACAATATATAACAATATTAAACAGGGCGTGGAAACAACACCCCACGAGAACACAACTGTATGGCCACCTGTCCCATATCACACATACCATCCGTGTGAGGCGTACAAGACACGCTGGGAACTGCTGGAGAAGCAAGGATGAACTCTTAAGTGACGTCCTCCTGTGGAAGTCAGTACATGAGCAGGCCAGATTGGGTTGTCCAGCAAAAACGTACATAGATAAACTCTGCGCGGATGCTGGATGCTGAGCAGAGGATCTCCCAGGAGCAATGAGTGATAGGGAGGGATGTCGAGAGATTGACATGGATATCCGTGCTGACAACCGACAGGATAATGATGAGATGATGAGGATGATGATGATGATGATGAGGATGATGATGATGATGATGAGGATGATGATGAGGAGGATGATATGAAAATGGTTCCTCATATTTTGGATAGTCAGAATTCCTGGCCTAAATTTCTATTGATTAATAGAGTCAATTCTCGCTTACTTTAACCCCAACAACGCCAAGTAACCTTGCAACTAAATACCAATATGGCTGAAGAGAGATATCGAATATGGCCAAGATGCTTTCAGTTATGAGCATTCAAAGATTTGGCAGTTGAAGTAATGAAGGGTCAGATCGAAAAGGGACACTTGCATTTGGCTGTGAAGTTGACTTGGGCAACACACCAAAATAGCAATCGGCACAACAGCAACATTTCTTCAAATTTATTCCTTCCTTTGATTAACTGATGTTATTTTTCTCTCTTTACTCAAACTTACCTATCTTTACCAATGATTTTATTTATGTCGTCAACATTTATCTTGAAGTCGACACTTGAAGCTGTACGCCAAATCTTGGTATAAATTTACAGTTTCTCTTGCTTAGACTTTGTTTGCTATATATACACATATATACGACGTTTGTCCGGAAAGTATCCAAGAATTTGATATAAAGGAACAATAGGCTAAATATGGCAAGCCATCTTACTTCTGGGGCATCGCGCACCTATTCCCTCAATTCAAAACAGCCGGTGAATTACTGTTACGTAATGGTGGTGATGTGGAGCCGTGAGAGTAACCTGATAAGTAAATAAGCGCTGAAAGTTTTAAGCAAGAATTTTAGTTAGAGGCGAACAGAAAAGTTTAAATGATGATTCGGCGCAGGCACATGTAATGGTTCGATCACGGAGGGGTTGGTATATATATATATATATATATATATATATATATATATATTATATATATATATATATATATATATATATATATATATACCAACCCCTCTGCACGAGTAGGATGCAACACAAGGTCAATTTCTTAAGCAGAATTTTAACAGTTTGAATTCAAAGTTTTTCTCCTAGACATGTTGCCTTACCAAGGCAGAAGAGCCCAGTCTGCCATAGCTGGAGGGAGTATAGTTGGATTCATACCTTTCTCAAGGATATCAACGAGAGAAATATAGTAAAAAAAGCGTAAAGCCGGCGGAGTGGCCTATTGTCGGTATTAGCCAGCCAGACAGCGAGGAAGTCTATCCCATTTTCACTAGCGCTAGATAAGTGGAATTGTTTCGTGTATGGTAGGGGGTGCCACACTTATCATCAGCTCTCCACTTTACCACACATATCCAAGCTGTGCTAGTCATACGCTGAGTTGGGGATGACCGGTATTAAATGAGGAACCTTGTGGTTCCATAATCTGATGCTCTACGGACTGAGTTAAGTCTGCATTTAAAGCTTTTTCAGACAGTTGTCTGTAACAGTTCTTCTAATTTCCAATTACTCTAGTCTGTTTTTAAACCTTTGGGAACCGTTTCAAGTACACTTGCTAACAAACATTCGAAATACTTATTTTTATCAACCGCCCTGTCGGCTGGGGCGTTAGAATGCACCGACTGCACCTCTGCAGAGGGGTAACATTCCCCCAATGGGGACACCTGTTGGCCGTGGGTGGCGACTCGTGATGCTTAAGGATAGAGCCCAGGTGGATGAGCAGTTCATGACATGCAATATTCTACTTTGGCCCTATCTTGGGCTAGACGGGCGGTCGGAGACTGCCCCTCCGATCAATCGGCTGGTCACGTCAAGCGCTAGCACCTATATGATTTTCCCAACCCTATTGCCTTTATGGCAAGCCCCAACCCCTTTTTATCATATGGGTGCTAGAAGGCGATAGCTGCAGGTCTACATGTCCTGGGAATGACGTTAAACTCTATCTGATGGTGAGGTTCCAGTTTTGGAGGTTTGGAGAATGTGGAGCACCCTTTCATCACCATTGCTCCTTGTTCCACTCTGACCCGGAGTGGTAGTACCTGTTAGGGTCCCATTTATGGGTTAAATAGAAAAATGTATTTATAAAAAAATTGTATTATCCATTAAGAATTGATTTATTTCAAAACTTTATCGGCATTAAATGACCCACTGAGGTTGATATGCCGTAAAACCAAACAAAACAAAAAAAAATATTTTTATCAAGTTTCAGACACCAACCAAAATTAAGGTTGACAAAATAACTGAACCAAGAGGAATTCTCCAATAACTCATGGCGTATTCCGCCTAACGTTACATCATAGATAAAGAAAACAGGGATATCTTTATAGCAACCTAAAATGAACCATACTATTTGACGGTCAGTCTCTTTGTTTTTATTATTTTCCTATTCATTCATGAGAAAACATAATCAGCTCACCTGCAGTGAAAAAAAAAATTCCTGTGCTTCATGTGAAACGGCTTGAAGGAATGATAATTCTTACAAACTGAATTGAATATTATGGGTGCATCGGCATTGCTCACCTTTTGTTGCCTGTTTGGAATCGGTAGAATCCAGCGAAGCGAAAATTTAATCAGATTTTCAACTTCAGGATTAGACACAATTCTTGCGACCTCAGCATGCTGTTCTTTGAGATCTCCTCTCCAAACACAGAATTCGCTGTACCGAAATTCCTCTTTTTCCATTTCAAAACATTTTCCCTAAAGACTGATTTATAATTCTTTCTTCGATTCCTTCCGTTTTTCTCTCGTTTCTGATATTGGCACCTTTTTTATTTATTTATTTATTTTTGGGGGATTTGAAGATTTGGATTTTGTTTTTAATTATTTATTTTGGTTTTGGTTTGTAAAGGATGTTGTAAGAATTGTCACCTTGTTAGTTGCTGAGACATAAGCCCTAACTTAGTCAAGTTTATTTTAAAAAATCGTTGCTTTGTTTAGCATAATTTTCAATAAAGAATTGAGATGATCAGCCTCTAAAGCGCTACCCGTGTATCACTGAATGTCCTTCTGTTAGTTATTTCCACCCCTTTCTCTTTTTTGTCTACTACTTTATATTCCTCTTTTTCCATATTTCTCTATATTTTTCTCCATTTTCTTAATTTTACTTCGACTTAATTTTTCTTTTTTTTCTTTTGTTTTTCTTCAAATATATTCGTCATTCTTCACATACATATTTCATCTACATGTGTCATATCTAGTAAATTCAGAACTAACTAAAGTCGTATTGGACTTCAATATTATTTTGCTAACGCGTCTAATAATGTGAAGGGACCTATTTCTTATTATAATGGAGATTGTGGGTTTGTCTGTCTGTAACCGAAACTATATTACTATACAAGTCACAATTCCTTTAGTTATTTACATCCATGATTTTATTTTTATTTAAACCTCAATTATTAATAAAATTGTTTTACATCGTTAAGACTGTTGACCATATCTACATACTAATAACATGCAATTGTATTTATATATACAACAAAATAGAGGTTTAAAGTATGAATGGGAAGGCTAATTTGCATATTGATATTAAAAAATTGATTTTGATAAATATATGCTTAGTATTATTGATTTCTAATTGTTTGGTTTTATCTTATTGAATATGAGCAAAAATCTCTTCAATAAATCTTAAAAGAAATCCCTTAACAAGAAGAAATAACTGTAATATTATTCTTTACTTCCTATTTTAACTAAACAGTTTAATTAGGAAATTTATCAATGAAAGACGGGAGTAACGGAAAATGATGGAAGAGTTAGTTTCAAAGTTGTTCTATTTTTCAATCCTACCCCCTCTGTTCAAAATCTTTTTATCTACATTCTTATTCAGTTTCATTAGCCTTTCTAATTTAATATCATATTTTATTATAAATTTAACTAAAATACTTGCACCCGGAGGATACATATATTTGCTAGTACATATAAATGTGCACTTATGAAACATTGTAAATAATTAGGTGAAGTTTAAGAATGAGATAAATTTAATAGGAAAGTTGACATTTGTTTCAATGTATTGAATAACACGTAATTCGGTAAATGTCTTTGCAAAATAATTTTTATTTGTTTATTGTTATCTCACATTAGTAAGATAATATACATTCAATACAAATCTGAATTAAATTAGGAAAGAAAATAACACATTTTTCAAAAACTTTTCTCACTACAATATTTAAAATTCTATTTTTCACTTGTTAAATTGTTCAACTGTTAAGCTTTAATACCAAATTGTGCTATCGATGTTCAGTGCTTAGGCGTTCTGATTTGGACGTATTCACGCTTTATGATAGAGAAGCCAATATAATAATAATAATAATAATAATAATAATAATGATAAAAACTTAAATAATAGTAGAAACGGCAGATGGACAAACAGAAAAACGACAAAGACTAGAAAACAAAAATGGGAAGAAAAACAATTATACGGACGCTTCAAACGACAAATAGATGAGGTTGCACATGGAAAGACTTGGACATGGTTAAGAAAGGGTAACCTCAAAAGAGAAACAGAATCACTTATAATTGCTGCACAAAATAATGCCATAAGGACAAACTACATCAAAGCGAAAATTGATAAGACCCAACAAAATAGTAAATGTAGACTTTGCGGTAATAGAGATGAGACTGTTAACCATATACTCTGCGAATGTAGCAAACTAGCACAACGAGAATACAAAACTAGACACGACTGGTTGGGAAGGTGATCCACTGGGATTATGCAAAAAATTAAATTTTGACCACACAACAAAATGGTATATGCATAAACAGAATCTGTTCTTGAGAACGAACGCCAAAATCTCTGGGACTTTGAAATTAAAACGGATCACCTTATCCCAGCAAGAAGACCAGACCTAGTGTTGATTAACAAAAAGAAAGAACTTGTCAACTGGTGATTTTGCAGTGCCAGCGGATCACAGGGTGAAGCTAAAGGAAAATGAAAATTGACAAATATCTGACCTTGCCAGAGAACTGAAAAAGTTATGGAATATGAAAGTGAAAGTTATACCAATTGTAGTTGGTGCACTTGGAACAGTCCCAAAAGGATTAGAAAAGGGTTTGGAAAGTTTGAATATCAGAGGAAGGATTGAAACCATTCAGAACACTGCACTGCTGCAATCTGCCAGAATACTCAGAAGAGTCCTGGAGACCTGAGGAGACTTGCTGTCACTCAGACTCCAGTGAAAGACCATCAGCTAACACTGATGTGAAAACTCAAATAATAATAATAATAATAATAATAATAATAATAATAATAATAATAATCGGAGAAGTTGCACATAAAAAAACCTGGACATGATTAAGAAGAGGAAACCTCAAAAGAGAAACTGAATCACTAATAATTGCCGCACAAAATAATTCCTTAAAAAGAAATTATATCAAAGCAAAAATTGATAAGACGCAACGAAACAATACATGTAGACTGTGTGGTGACAGAGATGAGACTGTAAACCATGTATTAGGAGAATGTAGAAAACTAGCACAACGGGAATACAAAACTAGGCACGACCGGATTGGGAGGTGATCATTTGAGAATTATGCAAAAATTAAGTTTTGACTATACAACAAAATGGAATATGCATAAACCAGAACCTGTTCTTGAGAATGAAACGCATAAAATTCTCTGGGACTTCGAGATAAAGACGGATCCCCTACCCCAGGCAGGAGACCAGACCTAGTGGGGTTTTTAAAAAAAAGTTGACGTATCAATCGGTGGATTTTGCGGTCGCAGCAGATCACATGCTGAAGCTGAAGGAAAATGAAAAGATGGATAAATACCTGGACCTTGCCAGAGAATTAAAAAAGCTGTGGAACATGAGAGTGAAAGTGATACCAATTGTCGTTGGTTCACTTGGAACAGTCTCAATAAACTTGGAAAAAAGACTGGAGGATCTGGAAATCAGAGGAAGAATCCTTTGGTTGTTCCTCGGTATTCCTTAGTGTTAGGTAGAATCCTTTGGTTGTTCCGTGGTTGCTGATCCGTTTCTCCATGGCGAATACGTGAACGGCTTTCAATATCGGCGATTAAATAGTTAACTAACCACGTATTCGAGCGTGTTGATTTGCTGGATCTAATCCACGCGCCGAGACAGAGCCGATAAGTTTAAGTGGTGGCCTACAGCACACCTTATATCACCAAAATATTCCAACAGGATGAACTGATAAGAAAAGGTGCACCATTACAGCACGGATACTCCGAACTAAACTCTTCAGGTTGTGAATCCTTCTCTTAGACTGGTCACCCTACCAAGGCTAAAGAGTCCAGTCTTATGTTATTTAGCTATAGCTGAGAGGCGAGAGCTGAATTGATATATTTCCCAATGACATTACTCTGAAGTAAAACGCACACAGCTTCATCCCGGATGTTAAGTCGTCGCATCGTATCAATAAGAATTAGAATAGAAGATGGAGTAGAAGGAATCGGTGTAGAATGAAAGTGAGGATTAAAAAAACTGAACAAAATCGAAATAAAAAATGTTAAAAGTCGACAAGAAGCGATTTTGACGGGAGAAAGAAATAAGGAAACTTCAACTAGACATTAGAATAGATTATGATTGAAAAATACAAAGATGGTGGTTTAAACTCGTATAAATTGGGATACCTTAAAATTATTTCCCTTCACCCTAATGCTCTTTAAAAATGACCAAAATCCATTTATCCCTTCACTAGAATCTAAGGATAAAATAGTTCTTGTGAACAATCAGTCTTGGTGAGGTAAAAGTTTAAATTCAAATTACTTGTAAGCACGTCATGGGACATAGTGTCTATAAGACACGGAGCGTAATAAGCCGGTAAAGATTATTATTGTTCGTGTATTATAGACTTTAGAGAAGGCCTGAGTCTCAAGATGGACTTAGAGACGGTTGATGGGACGGGATGGGAATATAATTAAATAAAATCAATAGAATTAAATATATCTATGGGATCAGTTTTCAATTCCTTAACCGATTTTGCATTCTTAAAACTGGGAAATACAAAGTGAGTAAAACTTATTTGATTGTCAAGGTGTAATGGGTAGAGCCTGACTAAAGTTATAATTCTTAGATATGGCCAACGCCGGGGTCCACTGCCTTTGGCCCTGGATCTTTACAAGTTAATAGCGTTGATCCCATGGGGATATCCCCCCAGGCAATACCTGCCCCTTGATTTAAAGGGACAGGGCTGCATTTATTGAGGGGGAATGCCGACGGGATCGACGCAATTTTTTCGACCTACCACCCATGAGTCTCGGTTTGTGGGTTGTCCCACATAAAAACGAGACCTTGTGTCCAATCCATACAAGTGGAGTATGAGGTAAATAAATGTAGATGAGGCCAACAGTATTAATAATGTAAAACAATTTTATCAATAATTGAGCTTTTTAATAAAAATAAAATCCTGGAGAATGTGATGTAAATAACAAAGGGGATTGTGATCTGAGGGGTGAAATAGTTTTGGTTTTTGACAGACAAACACACAATCCCCATTATGATACTAGCAAATATATGCACCCTCCGGGTGCAAGTATTTAACTTTTAATGTAATAAAATATTGTATTAAATTAGAAAGGCTAATGAAACTAAATAAGAATACAGATAAAAAGATTTGAAACAGAGGGAGTATAATAACAAATGGAACAACTGAAACTTACTCTTCCATCACTCCCGTCTTTCATTGTTATTTTTTCTAATTTAAGTATTTAGTTAAAAGAGGAAGTAAAGAATAAAATGACAGTTATTTCTTCTTGTTAATGGATTTCATTTAAGATTCATTGAAGAGATTTTTGCTTATATTCATTAAGATAAAACCAAACAGTTAGAAATCAATATACTAAGCACATATTTAATAAATTTCATTTTTAATAAATATTAAATTAGCCTCCCATTCACACTGTAAACCGCTATTTTGTTGTATATTAAAATATAATTGCATGTTGTTAGTATGTAGACATAGTTAACAGTATTAATAATGTAAGACAATTTTATTAATAATTGAGTTTAGATAAAAATAAATCATGGAGAATGTGATGTCAATAACTAAGGGAATTGTGACTTGAGTAGAAATATAGTTTCGGTTACAGACAGAAAAACACACAATCTCCATTATAATAAGATATATTCTGTTATTCACTAATTGGTCAGATTATATGATGTGTTTCACATTGCTGGTCAATCTGTACGTCCAATTCCTTTTCTATCTCCACTTTTATTTCCATGTTGGTCCATATCAATTGACAATTTCGTTTTCCCATCGTTGAGGACGTTTTCCCTATGACATTTCCGATCTCTCAGATACCACCGGACAATTCCTGGAGTCCACATGGTGTTTGTGAACATTGCAATGTGTCTCACCCAGCGGAACCTCTTCTCCCGGTACTCCGTGATCTTGCCCTTCATCCCACTCCTGGATTACCTCGCTTCGCACGGACTCATACAACGATATTCCTAACAGGGATAATTACACAGCCCTCAGTGCCGTTAATGATCAGGACACAAAGGGCTGGTAGAAATATATAAATGAATTAAAACAGGAAAGTTATGTCTGAAATATTAAATTTACTTCCTATGCGTTGCTTCGGACGAAATATTATCCACTGGAGCTAGTGATGTATAAAGTTTCACAGTTGAAGTATTTATACTTCATTAATTCATTAATTAGTGCGTTCCATCACGGTGTAATGGTTACCTATCTAGTCTCGCTGATGCATTACTTTAGAATCCCTGGGTTCCCCATACTTGCAACCTTGTGTCAGATTATACTCGTAGCAAACAGGTTGGACAAATACCTACTATCTCATGAATTATTAGAATTGGAGCCCTTGTTTTTATTTTGCGAACAGTTAGTTACATGATTTTTTTAATATCTCAGACACTTGTGAAAGCGGTAATTTAAAAAGATTATTCTACAACTTATTAAAAAAAATATGAATATTCTTTTCTTTTTTCAGGGAAATGATAGAATTTAAAGTGACAGTTATCTTGTGAAAATCTAATAAAAATTCAGAGAAGATGCTAAATTTAGTTTCCATTGTTTCAAATCATTTTAATGCATCAATATTTCTGAAAAATATACGTGATCAATTGAAATAATTAATATATTTGCGAAAAAAAAAGGAGGAAAAAGCTTATATCCAAAAGAAAATTAGTCGAAAGGTAATCAAACTTTGGTTAAATCGAACTTAATGGACCTGAATTCCACTATCGTATGTCCTCTCGCCGAAAGAAAAATATACCAAAAATCAGGTAATTAACTGAATTTTGTTGGAATTTTTAGTGTTGATATGTTAATGAATAAAATATATAATGTACCAGTTATTTGATTTAAAAACTTTTACATTTTACAGGTCAGTTAACTTTGAACCACATATCTTTGAGAATTTGTGTTACGCCTCAAAGTTACGTTGTTCAAAGTTAACTGACGAAAAAATGGAAAGGTTTTTAAATAAAATAACTAGTACATTATATTGTTTATTCATTAATATATCAACACTGAAAATTGTATTAAATTCGGTTAATTCCCGATTTTTGGTATTTTTTGGTTTCGGTGGGGTGACATATGATGGTGGAATTTAGGTCGGTTAAGTTCGATTTAACCTAACCTTTCACGACTGTATGTTAGGTTACACATGGCGAGAAAAGTTAAACGACAGAATGGGAGTAAATGCTTGAAAAGCAGTGAGATTTTTCAATCTCTTCATCACAGGTAGGATGTGACACAAGGTCAAAGTATGGTGGAAACAGTGAGGATCAAACTTGTTATTAAGTAGTATTGAATCTGCGAGACTAGCTTGCTAACCATTACACTTCGATGGGAAGCCCTAAGCAGAGAGATAGCAAGAACAGAAACTGATGTTACAGTAAGGTAGAGTAGAAATGTAAAAATAACGGTAATTCTGAATTCACAGGACTTTGACCTTTCAGTGACCTTATGGCTGATTCCTCAGTTCATGGAAGAATTAGGTAAACTTGGAATTTAAGAAGTTCAAGATTAGGTTTTCAAGGAGGTTGACGTGTCTCCAAAATAGCTTTTTTGTGTGTTATGTCTAACTTGGGCTAAAAAAGGTCTGAAAAATACCCAAATCTTTTACTAAAAGCACCAACAAACACAGACGAAGAAGTCCCAAGGGATAAGACTAGAAGAACGGAGAACCAACCAGATATTCAAACAGATGATAGTCAACCCGATTCAGCATACTACCAGATAAGTACAGTATGATAAGATGATGAATAAAGTAAGGGCATATATAAAAGTGGAGAGTTTTAGCTTAATGTCATCCAATCTTCCAATCAGTAGAGTTCTAACGAAATTACTCATTATATGACATATCGGGATTTATATTGCGGCTGTGTTCCCCTTAAATTCATAAATACGCTTGCTTTAGCTTCAGGTAAATTTTAGGGAGAAAAACAGAGATCATACAGAAACACAGTATCCGTTATAAATGGTAGGCTTTTTTACGGGACTTCTAATTATTTAATTGTGTGATGAAAGGAAGTGAATCCGACGGTATGTAGTATATTAGGAAAAATGAAAAAACACAGATTAAGTGGTGAGTTTATTGGCCGACGCTGCAGTGTTTTGATCTATTAATTAGATCATCTTCAGGGCATTTGTTGGTATATGGAAGGTGATAAGAAACCATTTATCACAGAATAACGAGAAAAGCGAGTGGTAGTTGTTATTCAGTCTGTTTAAAATTTTTTGAGGTTTGAAAAAAGGGACGGTTTTGAAATATGACGTCAAATATTCTATTTTACGGCGTGGGTATGGGACGATGTATTTGTGTATCGAAAGGAAACATTGTACATTTTTTAGGTGTGTGTGTGTGTGTGTGTGTGTGTGTGTGTATAACTTTTTTTTGCGATGAACGACAGCGGAAATAATTATAATTATTTAATTGTGTATGGTTTTAAAGTAATGGCATATGTTGTGCTGGCGAGTTGGGAACACAAGAACATCCTTCGATTGAAATCCTTTCAAACCGTGCGAGTAAAACTAAAGAAATAAAGAAAGAAATACGGTATAGGTCTAAGAAATACAGAATTGCAAGAAAAGATACAACAGTAAAACCGATATGTTCCCCAGAGTGGTTTGATTTGTTTTCAGGGTTCCGTTAAACTTAAAATAAAAGAAAGAGTTCAAAGGAAACGGAAACAAAAAAAAGGAATATTTATTAATTCCAGTGAATATGAAAGAAAACTTTACTGAGTGAAGAATTGAACCCCTCGATGAACAATTTCGTAAAAGTATCAGGAAGGCCAGTAAAAAAAAAAATAGAATGATAAATATTGGAAAGAAGGAATTAGAGAAAAAAAAAAATTGAAAATATTTTTCAAAGAATGAATACGTTGGCATTTGTGAAGCTCAGATAAAAACAACACTTTGAAAATAAAGCTGTTAGGGTAGATAGGTTTTTATAATAATACTCCGTTTTGGAGATAAAAATAGACAAGGGACTCTCTAGATTCTGTCAAATAGTTTCTTTTTGTTTCTTATTTACAATATGCCTTCCAACGAACATAAAGTCTTTACCATCAGAAGAATTTCTCGGTTGTGTTCTCTCTCCTATCTGTTCGGCTATGCAGAGGGAGGGGGGGAATAAAGGACAAAATGTGTATTGATAAGTAAATAGGAAAATTGAATGTAAATCGAGGCAGAAAAGAATGACGCAAAATCCCACAATTATGCAAGCCGATGTTGCAATAGGAAGAGGAAAGAAAAAAAACTCATATATCGTCACATCGACTTTTGTCGACTTTCCCGGTCCACCATCCAACCCCTACATACTCCCCCCCCAAAAAAAACGCTTAGCCGACCCAAAATCTATTTTCCGCTCCAAAATGCCTTTCGCACGACGGATGGATATTTCATCTTTCTATTTCTTTTTACAGTGGAAAGATAACGGTACATTCGGCATGAATGCACGCCTTTTCTCCTCCCACTCTCTCCCTCTCTCACTATCTCTCTCTCTCTCTCTCTCTCTCTCTCTCTCTCTCTCTCTCTCTCTCTCTCTCTCCAGTGCTCTTTTATCATACGCTTCGTGAGAGATCGTCAGGTCTTGCGCACTGACTTTTATTTGACTGAGAGAAAAATTGAAACAAAGAACACCCAAATCTTTGGGTGGAAATGAAAGAAAAACCAATAATATAAAAAAACAAAATGAACTAAAGCTCATATATTCCATTTCCAGAGAGAAAGTTCAAGGAGTAAGCTATTTCTCATAAAATATTTTACGCGTCCCTTTAAAAGGAAAGTCGGGTATAGGGAGACAAAAGGAATTCAAAACTTGGATGTCACTGACGAATTTAAATTGTACAAGAAAATCTTATACCCACCAATCTAATCTGAAACTGGAACTAACATTTAAGTCAGTTGATGATGTGGCTTTTCTATCAAAACGGGTACAGGTATGCCATGCCCTGTCGGCGGGAATTAGAATACGCTGACTGTATCCACTTCAGAAGGGTAAGACCCACGCCATAAAAAGAAGTGTCCTTAATATGAAACTAAACTTAATCTGATGGTGAGGCTCCTATTATGGAGATTTTGATAATGCCGAGAATCCACTTTATCATTTGTTGGATTATTTCGGCATATAAGGTGTGCTGAAATCCACCACTTAAACTTATAGACTCTGCGTGGGCACGTGGATTAAAACCAACCAATGAACAGCTCGAATACGTGGTTAATTAAATATTTAATCGCCGATCTTGAAAGCCGTTCATTTACACGTATTCAACATTGACGGACGGATCTGCAACCAAGGACTTATCTCAACCAAGGGACACAGAGGAACAAGCAAAGGATTCTTCACTAAAGGGAAAGATATTTGATATATTGACGGCCGTTCTTCTATATACTTATAAGCTTTTTATATTATTATTATTATTATTATTATTATTATTATTTAAAATAATAATAAATAGAATATAATGTATAACGGGACAATCTCTCAGTCGAAAAACGTGTCGGCACCCCAATAAACAATTTTTATCCATTCAACATTTTCTTTCCTTTATTTTTTTCATTTTTTCAATATATTGTGGATTCACTTCCATTTTTTCACACAAACACACACACACACACACATACACACACACACACACACACACACACATATATATATATATTATATATATAATATATATATATATATATATATATATACCAGCACTGTCACTGATATCGACAATCTTAGGCAATTTTATATTTTGAGTTTGTGAACGCTCAAAAGTGTTGTTCATATAAAATAATAATAACTGCATCTTTCGACTAATGAAAGTTTTAAATGAACGTTCTACTTTCCGATAGTGTTAGAAACCTGAACATATATACAAATATATATTTTTTAAATTTCAAAAATGGGTTGGCGTATTCATATAAATAATAATATTTTATTCATATTTTTATTTTCTTTATTCATGGATCGGTACTTCTGCCTAGGAGCAGGAAAACCATGCAATATATTCAGGGTCAAAGGTCACTTGCTTGATACTCCTCCCAAGGTCAGAGGGTAAATCAATATGCCTTTTTGAAAAATGTACAAAAAATGTATATATATATATATATCTGTGTGTGTGTGTGTGTGTGTGTGGTGTGTGTGTGTGTGTGTGTGTGTTTGTTTATATCACAATTTTCAAATTCGATTGAAGTATATTTTGATTCAAAAATTATGACGTGCAAAAAATGAGGTGAAAACAGGAAATAATAAATTTCCAAACTATCCTCATTTTCTCATTTGTCACATCGTCTATCGTTCGTTTTCTAAACATTTTTCCTACTTAAGTTGTCTCAGTTGGAAACCAACAGTAGACCTTCATTCGCTGCCTGGTTATGATAAATAAAGTATGTTCAATTATCACTCTTCAATTCGTAGTCTAATTTATTGATTGATTTTAACCGTATGTCAACCTGTCATGGGTTTGTACACAACACAACACACACACACACACACACACACAACATTTATATATATATATACCTTGCTGATGAGACCTAATAGGTCGAAATGTACATTCAAGGATTGACATTTTCTCGATTTATTTAGCCTTACATTTGAACATATATGCCCACCTAAATTCATTAATTATTAACTAATTAACTTTCAAAATTAGGTATGACTTCAATTAAACACATATCCTCCAAAAATTGTCGGCTTAAAGCCATATGAAAAAATAAACACATTTTGTTTGTTTACTTAACCTCATATATATATATATATATATATATATATATATATATATATATATTATATATATATATATATATGCAGGGAATCGTGTTTATACTTACAATTTTTCCTTTGGTTTGGTTGTTTGTTGTTTGGTTGGATATCACAGCATTTCAACCTTTGCTGCGTTAGTTTATACCGAAGCCGTTTTGTTTTATTCATTCTTGATAGATATTCTACATTTTTCGAAACCCTAACAAGAACTACCAACCCGGATCTGGATTGAACTGGGAGTCATGGCAATGAAGCGGTACTCCACACTCCACAGAGCTCCAGAGTTGGAACTTCACCA
>CM042157.1:4307661-4320161 GCA_023376005.1 Doryteuthis pealeii
TATATATATTATATATATATATTATATATTATATAAGATAAATATAATGAGTCAGACGAACCTACTAAAAGTTTCGCTTAATGCGGGTTTGTATGAATATATATATCTTATATATATATATATGCATATAAATTGTTTTTTCTTTTGACAAAATATTGTACAATAGATTATTTTTTGTTGGTACGATTATCTTGGTCTTTTCTTTTTTACAAAAATTTTTCTTCCCGGTTGATGTTTGGTAGTATATTTTTACATCAAACTATTTGCTTGTTTTTTCTCACGCGAGGATTTACCAACAAGTTTTGGTATATATTAAATTATATTATATATATATATATATATATATATATATATATATTATATTATATATAATAAAATAGTATATAAAGGTTTTATCTATTTATTTGGTGACAAAGGAACATTCACGACCATATTGGTTTTTGCGAGGCAATCGTTAGGGTGAAAATGTTACAAATACAAGGAAGATTTTATTTTATTATATTATATAACAGCTCTATTTTATATTGAGCACTCTCCCAATAATACTGCATTTGGTACGCCGTTCCAGCAAAAGCTGAAACAGTAACCATCCCACACTATATATATATATATATATATAGAGAGAGAGAGAGAGAGAGAGAGAGAGAGAGAGAGAGAGAGAGAAGAGACAGAGACAGAGACAGAGACAGAGACAGATCCTTTCAGAGGGACTCATAAATGTTTGGTTAATATCAAATGCATTTGTTCGGAAATTGCTTATTCTAATTCACGGTTCATCTGATGCTAAAAGATGAAGGGTTCGAGTTGGAAATTTATTTAAAGACTTCACTAAGCCTGATATGCGTTTATTAGCAGTTATCAACACGAATGAAGGTACATTTTCTTTTAGAAAAAAATAAAGTGCAAAAACAAAAATCTGTTGATGTTTTGAGGCAAACGGATGTTGGGTTCATTATTCGCCAGAAGCCAACTCAAACTGAAGGAATGCGGAAGACGTTTGTTTGAATTATCCCTATGGGCAAGGAAGAAGGCAGTCAGGGTTGGAATGAAGAGACTGAAAATGTGTCTTCCTTTCCACCCACGAGAACTCCAAGGTGACAAAAGTTCATTTATGGAAAGAGGCATCAAAAATCCAATCTGAATCTACATCGACTCAGTTGATGGAGATAATGACAGCAGTATCAACAATTAAAAACATTAAATCGAATATATATATATATATATATATATATATATATATAATATATGAAAGTACGCAAACAGTTTGTTTGATATGGCTATGCCGACAATTTTTGGGAGAATATGTGCTTAATTGAAGTCATACCTAATTAGAAAATTAATTAGTTGATAATTAATGAATTAGGCGAATACATCTGTTCAAATGTAAAGCGTAAACAAATCGAGAAAAAGTCATTCTCTGTATATACATTTCGACCTACTATGCCTCATCAGCAGTTATAGACTGGAAGCCGCTTTGTGTGTGATTCGAACCCTAACTAACCTAAGCGTTACACTAGCTGGTCTTCCGAGATTTCTCTCTCTCTCTCTCTTTCTCTCTCTCTCTCTTTCTCTCTCTCTCTCTCTCTATATATATATATATATATATATATATATATATTATTACTATATGACAGTGAGTCTGTGTGTGCATGTGTGTGTGTGTGTATGATGTTTGTTTTAAATTGAGTATCCGAGTTAACCGAGAAATTATAATAAGAAACGCAATGAATATTAAGGATGGGGTATATGTTAAAAACAAAACAAAACAAAGATACAAGGTGAACAGAGTAATTAGTAATTGGTCGCTTGAATTAACAAGCGCAATGGAATCTCATTGTTTTTATCTTCCGAGATTTTGTCAAACATTATTATAGGAAAATAAATCATTCCATTCTCATCATTTAAGTACTATATGACAGTGTGTGTGTAAAGTCTAGGTTGTTATTATTAATTGTTAGCGAGGTGTAATAAGCCCAATAAAAAGAAAATTATAAATTAAATGCTTCATTTACAGATTTTTATGGATACATAGAGTAACTAAGATGAAATTAAGTAGTGATAAAAACGTAAAAATAGTTAAGAAAAATGAAAGTGGAGTTGATAAAATTAGATGTGCGTTCATTTTTTTAAATGACTTTGAAAAGGTCCTGCTCCATCGTACATGTAAATTCTGGATTTCCTTTCATACATTGACTATTCCCAGCCAAAAGTACCTCTTGCTTCTAAATTGACAACAGGTCACCTAAAGGAGTCCAATAATAGGCTGCGCAGATTAAACTATGATGTATTTTTGTACTAACTTATGAAAAACATAGTGTTACGTTGCAATACTCACGGTACTAAAACTCCGATAAAAAATCATAACCCGAGAAACATGTCGTCACAACTCCCAGCCTTTATTAACGTGCTCGTCTAGTGGCTTCTACCAGGGAGGAGGGGAGGCAGAGAGAACGAGAGAGAGAGAACACTACTAGATTACTGGGCTCTAATCAGGTCTGTACCCTAGGCCCGCCACCGGCAAAAAGAGGACGAAGCCTTTCGTCCTTCCCCCACGTCACCACGTGACTTCCGGTCAACACCCGACTTCCGGTCAGCACCCGACTTCCGCTTGCCCCTCAATTCTTCGTTCGGGGTCACGCTACGGTCAAAACCATCGCTCTCCTCTTTTGGGTCATCACTAATTTTTAAGCCTTTGTTATTTATTCCTCCTCCTTCCATTAGCAGTTCTAGCTCACAAGGGTCATATTGCTACACATAGAAGAGTTCCACAAATAGTTTGATTTAAATGCTGCGAGCAGTTTTGAAAAAGTCGTTGAAACAGCATCCCAGAACGGAGCAGCTGTATGGTCACCTGCTCCTATCTCACAGACCATCCGAGTGATACGGACTAGGCATGCAGGGCACTGCTGGAGAAGCAAGGACGAACTTATAAGCGATGTTCTCCTGTGGAAGCCAACACATGGACATGCCAGTGTGGGCCGCCCAGCAAGGACCTACATTGACCAGCTATGTAAAGATGCTGGCTGCAGCGAGAAAGAACTCCCTGGGGCGATGAATGATAGGGAAGGTTGGCGAGAGATTGTCATGGATATCCGTGCTGCCTGCACGACATGATGATGATGATGATTGATACATATCCTTTAAACTATGATGTATTTTTGTACTAACTCATGAAAAACATAGAAGAGTTCCAGAAATTGTTTATTCTTGTTTAATTATTGATATATATCAATTTCTTGTTGAAGATATTGTTATTAGAGAGTTTAACAAATTTATAGTGTATTCAAAAAATGGATATGCCACATGACAATTGGATTTTTAGTCGTTTTTTCTTGTGGAATGTCAATTATTTTGAAAACTTGAAAAGAAATCTTTCACAACGATTTTTTCTCCTGACGAAGACCTAAGGTCGAAACAAGTTGAGATGAATAAAAAATGAAAAAAGTTATGTTCGTCTTATTCCTTTATGTTCATTTTGTTCACACACACACACACACACACACACGCACACACACACACACACACACATACATATATATATATATATATATATATATATAGATAGATAGATAGATAGATAGATAGATGGTGGCTTACCGGCGAATATCGGCACGATCGTTGGAAGTGCACAAAATCCAGGGGTTAAGTCAGCGATATAACAAATACAAAGTGCTCAATACAAAGTAGAGCAAATTTATTAAAGAAATGGATACAATAGAAACCTACTCGGTTTCACCATTAGGATCTTCAGGGTTAAATCCACTGAATTAATCGAGGAACCGATTAATTACAGCCGATTACACGTGTGTTCATTGAATAATATATATATATATATATATATATATATATATATATATATATATATAATTATTTCAATATTGCAGAAATATTGAAGTTATTCAAAAAGGTGGCAAATCAAATGTTTCAGGGTCAAATAGAGATCAATCATTATATTTTTGTTGGCTGACAATAGAAAACCAGAGAATGTGTGATGTATACATTGAAGAATGTTTTAGTAAAAAAATGTTTACAAATGGACTAAATAGTTTGGCCGGTTACTGCCTGACGTACATTGAGTGCTTAGAATCTTTCAAAACTTTCTTTTCTTTTGTTCCTATTTCTTTCCCTTTCTTTCTCTTTAACCAAAAATCCAATTAACGTTTTCGTCTCAATCCACATTTTCCATAGACCTAGGTTAAAGCTGTATTTACCAAGATAGAAATGAGGAATGAATGGAACGTGGTTTTTTTTCAGAATACAAGGTGTATCCAAAAGTATGAAAAATCTCGATACTTTTTTGACACACGTCGTATACACACACACACACACACACACAACACACACACACACACACATTATATAATATATATATATATATATTATGGGAGAATATGTGCTTAATTGAAGTTGTACCTAATTTTGAAAATTAATAAATTGATAATTAATGAATTAGGCGGGCATGCCTGTTCAAATATACGGCTAAACACATCGAGAAAAAGTCAATCCCTGTATTTACATTTCAGCCCATGGGATTGACTTTTTCTCGATTTGTTTAGCCTTACATTTGAACAGGTATGCCCGGCTAATTCATTAATTATCAATTAATTAATTTTCCTAAATGAGGTACGACTTCAATTAAGCACATATTCTCCCAAAAACTGTCGGCTAAAAGCTATATCAAACACATTGTTTGTTTACTTATCATATATATATATATATATATATATATATATATATATATATATGAGAAGTAAACAAACAAACAATGTGTTTTGATATGGCTTTTTAGCCGACAATTTTTGGGAGAATATGTGCTTAATTGAAGTCGTACCTAATTTTAAATATTAATGAATTAATAATTAATGAATTAGGCGAGCATACCTATTCAAATGTAAGGCTAAACAAATCGGGAAAAATCAATCTGTATGTACATTTCGGCCTAGTAGGCCACATTAGCAGAACTATAGACAGGAAGACCGCTTTGTGTGTGATTCGAACCCTGACTGTAAAGCTGACAGGCGGGGACTCTAATCATTATATATAGTATATATATATTGTACGTAATGAAGGCTGCCTCGGTTAGAATTTGAACTCGTATAATTTATTCCTTTATTTGCACTTTTAAACGTTAAGTCCAAATGCACCAACCCTCAGGATGGAATATATCTGATATATTACAAGTATATTATATCAAATAATGAACGTTTCTATATTTCTATGCATATGACGTATTTTGATGTTGTATAATTAGGTAAGAATTCAGGCAGGTGCGGTCGATTCCCTATTCGTCATCTATAAATTCAACTAGACGACAAACACTTATCGGCTTCCTTCAACATGGAAGGTTTCATGGCACCGGTTTTTGAATAAGTGCCAATATATTCTTGTCTTTAGAAGAGGAACCTCTAATAATCCGCCTGTTCGCCAATTATTACGATAGGTTTGCTATGATATCAATGTGCACTGGCTGCACTTAACCCTCGCCTCACTATCGGGTCGATTCTTCTTGTCAAACATTTCCTTTTCTTTCTTTTGTTCTCAACTCTCTCTAGCTGTTGAAGATCATCCAATCTGCCGTCCGGTTCCAATGTTAAGGATTTTTCTTGGAGATTTCCCCTGATAATAACATTGATCAAAAAGAGGGAGAAACACCATGATGGTGTCATGATGTGTCGAACGAAAAGGACGTTTTTCAATCGGACTCACCGGCTTGTATGATATAAATGATCCTTTGTTAATTTGCACAAGTTTTGTTTGGTTGTTGGAGAGCAGGCATACACATCATAGCGGGTAATCTAAACAGCGGTCATCTGGTTATTCTTAAGGGTGAGAAGAAGAAGGGCGAGAAGAAGAAGAAGAAGAAGAAGAAGAAGAAGAAGAAGAAGAAGAAGAAGAAGTTTGCGAAAATGAATAATGTTAGTTTCAGTTAGATGAATGAGCATGTCAATGTGTTGTTTAGTAATGTATGTGTATTAAAATTGCTATGTTGGAAATAGTAAAGAAGGCAAAGAAATAGACAATTTACAACTGACCCCAGAAAACAAATATATATATATATATATATATATATATATACGCACACACGCGCGTGGATACGGTTATAACGTCACAGTTTACACGCATTTTCATGCACACGCGCATGACAACATACGCACACGTACAAACAAAAAAGTGCATTCAAGTAAACATGCAACACGAGAATACAGTTATAAAAAATACCATCTGTAACATTTAAAAAAAGTTCATTTAACTAAAAATACCATAACAAGACGACAACTACTTCAGTTTCAGTGTTCTTCTTCGGGAGAGATTTTATCTCGAACTATTAATATTAAGAATAAATCACAGGTTAACAAACAACACCATTGTTACCTTATTTTTTTCTTTACACCTGCATTGTGATAGCCTTCAAAATCAACCTCCAAACCAATATATATATACATATATATCATCATCATCATGATGTCGCGCTGTCAGCACGGATATCCATGATAATCTCTCTCCATCCGTCCCTATCGCTCATCATTCTCGGGAGGTCCTCTATGCAGCATCCTGTATCCGCACAGAGCTGAACAATGTACCTCTTTGCTGGTCGGCCCACACTGGCGTGTTCATGTGCTGGCTTCCACAGGAGGACGTCGCTTATGAGTTCGTCCTTGCTTCTCCAGCAGTGTCCCGCGTGTCTTGTCCGTCTTACTCGGATGGTTTGGGTGATATGTGGCAGGTGGCCGTACAGCTGTTTTCTTGTAGGGTGTTGTTTCCACGTCTTGTTCAGGATTAACCGGCAGCATTCTTGTGCAGCTCGTGTCTAGTTTATTCTCTAGTCGCTTAGTTATGGTCCAGGTGGTGCAGCCATACAGCAGTACTGACACGAGAACGGCCTGGAAGAACTGTCTCTGAGATAGGATTTCCATATGATCATAATTTATTTATTGCGGCCCATGCTTTTCCCATACCTGCATCAACGTCGTTTTCTGTGGAGGAGATGTTACTGCCTAAGTATCTAAATTGTTCTACAGAGTTTAGGAGTTTGCCATCGATGGTTTAGATGTCGCTTTTGTTTTTGAAAAACATGAACTCAGTTTTATCAGAGTTCACGTACAGGCCGACATTTCGTGCTGCCTTTTCTAGGCTGTGTAGTAAGGATTCGGCTTGTGCAGCTGTATTTGCGAGTAGTGTTAGGTCATCAGCATAGTCCGCATCCGTAATAGTATGTGCGGGATATCGCCTGCTTCTTGCTTTTTCTTTTATGGGATCTAGTGATTTCTGAGTACGTAATCTAGACATAACTTTCAAAGAAAGAAATACTTAACAAACCGTCTTCCCGTTATATTTTATATCAACCATAAACAGAAAAAATGAGTCTAGTCTCCTCAGCTGACGAGTTTTTCCAAATGAAAAGTCCAAATATTGAATGAGGCTCATGTTTTGAGTTTAAGTTTTTTCTTTGCAGAATTCCCAGTGGATCACCTTCCCTACCCAGTCGTGTCTAGTTCTGTACTCCCGTTGTGCTAGTTTGCTACATTCGTATTATTATTATTTTTATTATCATTATCATTATATTTATTATTATTATTATTATTATTATTAGTAGTAGTAGTAGTAGTAGTAGTAGTAGTTGTAGTAGTGCTGTTGTTGTTATTGTTGTTGTTTTTGTCGATGTTGTTAGGGCCTGTTTTTAAGATTATAAATTCTGTTTGTGACTTTTTTCTGTGGTGTCTAAAACAGTCTTAAAAATACTGATTCTATTAATAGACTTATAAAGTCGACAACAAGAAAGAAATGCCAAAATTTATTTTACGTCTTAGAGATTCTACCGTCTGATACTATATAATTCACAGCCATCTGTCTGCGACAGAGTAGGAACTTTTTTTTTTACGTTTGCACAAA
Organism: Doryteuthis pealeii; assembly: GCA_023376005.1. Classification (NCBI taxonomy): domain Eukaryota; kingdom Metazoa; phylum Mollusca; class Cephalopoda; order Myopsida; family Loliginidae; genus Doryteuthis; species Doryteuthis pealeii. Next base: position 4,315,552 of record CM042157.1, read on the forward strand.
CACAGACTACGAAAATCTATGAGAGATGTTTTTAAAAGGTTATGACCAATGTGCCAGAAAATATTTGAAAGGAGTTTTTTTTTTTTCAGGAGCGTGTTTTGGAAACAAAGTAATGGAAAACAATGGAAATAAGTTTCAGTCATAGATCGGTTTGAGAAAAGATGTGAGATTTTACAATTACGTGTGCTCCCTCCTACAAAAATCACTACTGAAACGCTCGCTCGAACCACTACCATTCCTACAACCTCCTACTACCAACGGTTATTACCTCCCACTTCTAATTCCTTGCTACTACTCATTCTCGTTAAAAACGAGACACGAAATCATACCATCGTTTCCTACCTGAGGATGGCAAATTGTATTGCCGAAAGCGCTCGTTTTGAAACATTTGGTGGATTGTTATACCAGTTACACCCCGACACCAGAAAGATGGCCCGAAAATTGGAACGGATCAACCTAAAACTTGTCCGACAGGAATTGTCTTACAGTTCTACAAAACTTGTATAATTACCTAGATGAAGGTTTTTTTCCAGAAGCTGAGTAGTAGAATTGTTGCATACTGGCGTTTTCACTGTACCATATCAGCATATAACGTATACCCTTTCTTACTTCATACTCTGGTCGTCTTTTCTTCTGGCCGGCTTTGGTTCTATCTTCTAACATCTTGGTCTGGTCTTGTCGTGGTATTTCTTGTATGGGGATTCCGGGTCTGGTTTCTGTTAGGGATCACTCCTTATCAGAAGCCCTGTGTTATCGTTAGTTTTTAGGTAATAAACACAAGACTTCGATTTACGTTGATGTTACTTTATTTGTAAATCCCCAAACCAGACAATCTGCGCAGATCCTTACATCTTGCGAGCTCGGCTTTTAACTTCTAACTGACTTAAACTTACTATATGCTTAAACCGGAATGGCCTTCTATGGGTGTTCCAGTTCTCACGATTTATCCCCGGAAAGCAAAGTTAGAGTGAGGTCAAGCGCTGTCACTCACTCTCAAGGCCATCAGCTGTACTAATCGCCATTATGATTCTACACCACCTTAAAAAACTATTAGGGATCCAATAATTATGTAACAAAATGGCTGGAGACAATGTTACGATTTTTTGGCCATTTTTAGGCTTTAAGTGAGTGCACATCGCAGTGGAGATCCCGTGTTATGCACAACGCGATCATTAGTGAAGAAACTTTTGGTTGTTCCTTGGTGTCCCTTAGTGTTGGGTATGATCCTTTGGTTGTTTTACAATGACCCAGATGAAGATTTTTTCTAAAGTTGAGTAGGTGAAATGGCTGGAGGCAGTGTTACGATTTGTGTCCATTTTTAGGCAAGTGAAGGCACTTTACAAAGGAGATCTCTTGTGTTAAGCAGAGCACGGTCTTTAGTGAAAAAAACCTTTTGTTGTTCCTTGGTGTCCCTTAGTGTTGGGTATGATCCTTTGGTTGTTTTGTAATTACCGAGATGAAGATATTTTCCAGAGTTGAGTAGGTGAAATGGCTAGAGGCAATGTTTCGATTTTTGGCTATTCTTAGGCTTCATATGAGAACATTTTACGGTAGAGATATCCTGTGTTAAGCAGAGCGCGATCTTTAGTGAAGAAACCTTTTGTTGTTCCTTGGTGTCCCTTAGTGTCGGGTATGATCCTTTGGTTATTTTACAATTACCTAGATGAAGATTTTTTTCTAGAGTTGAATGGGTGAAATGGCTACAGGCATTTTTTAAAAATCGAAGTCATGAAAGACGAACCTTTAAAGAAAAATATCTTAAGTCCGCAAGGTGCAATTCTAAGTTATTATTTTTTCGTGGAAGCTCTCAAAGCAATGGGGTATTTACCTCAGACACCACATGTGGGTATAACACGTCGTTAATAACACGATGATAGGTAAAAAATGTGCATAGATTCCGTCGGAATTCCCCCTTAAGGGGGTGCCTCATGCAGTAAAAACAAGACCCAGTCCTGCCCTTTTAAATCAAGGTGTTGCCTGGGAGATGGTGCCCTGAGATAACGCCGTTGATTTAACACCGGTCCAGTATCCGAAGCCACCTTCAGGTATTTTTATTTTTTTTGACTGGTAAGCCTTCTCGAACTCGGGAACCTTCTTTTTGAACTCTGGAACGTTCTTGTCGTAATCGGAAGCCATCACGGAACTGTGAACCCAACTCTTTTTTAAATCCACGGGGGTATACTGTTCTCATTCCGCTAACCATAGCTGGGTACAAGTGTTAAACTGTGTTAAGAATTATTCTATCTTGTTTTGGCCTTGATGAAGATTGAGCCTGCAGCCTAAAGATAACTGTCACTTATAACTGTATTAAACCAACACCTATATCCACTACACTGTGTTTCTAATTGGTAAAATAGTATATTCTCTATGACTTGGGCGACGGGTGCATACAACCTGTCCAATCATAAATTTAGAATTCAAGTGAATATTGATTTCTATTTGTTTTCAGCATGGTTTCACAAATAAATTTAGCTTTTTTAAGCATGAAAAGTCCTCACAATTCTTCAAAATAATGCATTTAGTGGTGTAGTTTCAGTTCCGGGTTTGGGTAGTGTAGAGTACACCTTCATCGCTATTATTTTCATGTCTACTCTTACTGGGAGTGGTAATACCAGTTAGGGTCCAATCTACTATTTAGATAGATCAAAATATGCATAAGATATGTGTTTTGAAAGAATTAGTGGTTATTTTCTAGTTTATCAACATGATATTACAGAGTAACCCAGAAAAACAGAACCCAAATTATTTATGTATTTTCCCAATAAACTAGCCCTAAATCCCAACCCTAACCCTAACCCTAACCCTATCCTCAAACCTAACCCTAACTCTAACCCTAAACCCTAATCCTAACCCTTGTTTGACTGAAACTTTAAAAAAAAATTAAAAATAACAGTTTTATAACAACATTTGTGGGTTCTGTTTTTTTCTAGGTCACCCTGTAATATTATGTTACTCAACTAGCGTTGAGGTTAGCGTTAGGGGTTAGGATTAGGGTTTGGGCTTAGGGTTAGGTTTAGGGTTAGGGTTGAGGTTTAGGGTTAGTTTAATGGGAAAATAAATAAATAATGTGGGTTCTGTTTTGTCTGGGTCATCCTGTAATATCATGTTTCTCAACTAGAAAAACCGAATAAGTTTAAAAGAAAATTGAATACCCATCAAGATTGGATAAAATTAAAATGTCTTTGGCATAAAATAAATCAAGGGTTAACATGCTGTAAAATCCAACGAACCAACCAAAATCAAGTGCATGATATTTGCCCTGACACAAGGAAGGGTACACTGAAATCTTAATTTCTATCTTGGTAAATACAGCTTTAAACTTGGTACTTTTATGACACAACTTGTATTCTGAAAAAAAAATTAATTAATGGAACGTTATGTTTTCAGAATACGAGGTGTGTCAAAAAGTACAAAAAATCTTGATACTTTTTGACACACCTTGTATATTAAATGTGATGGTTAAGTGTACGAGATTTTTATGAATCGTCTGTTCTTTTATCATAGAACGCGTTTACTATTTCACACTCTCTCTTCTTTTATGTGAGAGTGAGAATTAAAAAAAAAACTCTTTATATAATAAAAGAACAGACAATATATATGTATATATGCGTGTGTAGGGGGTTGTGTTATTTCCTGTATTGTGTTGCTCGGTAAACAAACAAAAAGCCACTTAGAAACACTTGAAGCGCTAGACGAAAACAGGGCACGCCCACTTAAACCGGTTATGCTGAGTTGGCTTCGTTTTTTTGGATAGAGCACTGCTTCATCACCTGACCACAATTAAATGGTTTGATGTATCGTTCTAGAGAGGTGAGAGATCCGTACTTAGCCATATTTTGGGTAGGACTCGTAGTGAAAAGGAGTATATTGAGATTTTATTCAACCTGATTATTGTATTTATTCTATTTGTTTTTTGTTATTAATTTGTTGTTTTTTAATTTCTTGATAAGTTTTATCTTAGTCGAGAAACTGACAGTTACTGAACACCGTTGACTTTATGATTTCGCTATTCTTAGAGATACATGCTCTATCAATGACATTGAACACTCTGTGAACGTATCTTGGCCACAGTACCAAATGTGATACGTGTCACATACCCACTTTGACATCGCTAATTGGTGTGTGTGAGAGTGAGAGTTCTCAGATAAGAAAGTTCTTCAGGGCTATATAGAGAGAGATATTAACGGGAGATAGAGACAGATTTGACTTACTTGGTGAGGAGATCTTATTTCTTTGTTGCTGATCCTTCTACCATCTCGTCCGGTTGCCATCTTGTCTAGTTGATTTGACCTAACTAACTTCTTCTTAACCAAGGGAGTTGAGTTCTTCGAAGGAATGTTTCTTCTTACTTAGTGCTGAGATGGTCATTGCAATTGAATTAACAAGACATTTCGTTGTTTAAAGTTTTTATTTTATCTAGCCCATGATCACCCCGTGGAGAGACCTGCCTCGGCCTGAACACTTTGACGACCGAGATGAATCTCAAAATTCTCGCCTCACACTCTTCCTTCGCCTCGTCATTCCATGTCCAATCAAAAACAATGCCACGCGTCATTACTGACATCATCATTCAAGTGTTTCCGTTACTGACCAAACTCAAACTCTTCCCT
>CM042157.1:4330161-4350161 GCA_023376005.1 Doryteuthis pealeii
GTATTATTATTATTATTATTATGAATGTATTATATATATATGTATAATATGTATTATTACTATTTTATGAAACTACTAATATTAGTTTTTGAAACGATATGTACATACATACATATGAGAAGTAAACAAACAAACAATGTGTTTGATAAGGACTTAGCCGACAATTTCTGGGAGAATATGTGCTTAATTGAAGTCATACCTAATTTTGAAAATTAATTAATTGATAATTAACGAATTATGCGGGCATATCTGTTCAAATATAAGGCTAAACAAACCAAGAAAAAGTCAATCTCTGTATGTACATCAGCAGAGTTATAGACAGTAAGACCGCTCTGTGTGTGACTCGAACCCTAACCGTCAGGCTGACAGGCGGGGATTCTAACCATTACACTAGCTGGTTTTACCAGATTTTTCGTTTGTTTTGAACTCAGTTATATTCCACTTTTGGTGACTTATATATATATATATGTGTGTTGTTGTGTTGTGTGTATGTGTGTGTATGTTTGAGTGTGTGTCTGTGTCTTAGTCTCAGTGTGTGTCTGTCTGTGTGTGCTATTCATTAAATTGATATTCATTTTCTCATGCAATGTAACTATTTTAAATAAACAATTTTTCCCCTTTTTTCTTCACGCATTCACTCTATCCCTTCCGATTCACTCTCACTCCTTTTATTTAACTGCAATTTCATTCTGAGTGCCAAACATGCACATAGATTTCTATTCAAATCTTCCCCCAAACACTTTCTTTATATAATACAATTTGGTTCTTCTTCTTCTTCTTCTTCTTCTTCTTCTTCTTCTTCTTCTTCTTCTTCTTCTTCTTCTTCTTCTTCTTCTTCTCTGCAATTCTTCTTCTTCTTCTTCTTCTTCTCTTCTTCTTCTTCTTCTTCTTCTTCTTCACTCTCTCTCGCCCCCTCTCTCTCCTCTCCCGTCACTTTCTCTATCTGTCTCTATATGTCCCTCTCCTCATTCTTCTTCTTCTCTTCTTCTTCTTCTTCTTCTCTTCTTCTTTTTCTTTTTCTCTCCCTCCCCTCTCTATCTATCTCTTTATGTCTCTTTCCTCATTCTTCTTCTTCTTCTTCTTCTTCTTCTTCTTCTTCTTCTTCTTCTTCTTCTTCTTCTTCTTCTCTGTCTCCCCTCCCTCTCTCTCTCTATATATATATATTGCTCTCTCTTTATCTATATCTATCTCTTAACGTCTCTCTCTCCCCCATCTCCCTATCTCCCTATCCGTCTCCCTCCCCCCTCTGTCTTCTTCTTTCTCCCCAATCGATCTGTTCCGATTTATTTGAAACATATTCTCGCTTCCATATCCTCCCCGCGGAGAGAACCTGCATGTAACTGAAGCCGTCCCACATCTAATCAATTATTAACTTCATTTAGAACAGATAAATATGTCCACGCACGCACATGCGCACACCCACAAACAACCCCTTATTCAATTCGGGAAACGGCCGAGCGAAATTCAATAAGCACCAAACGTAATGTTCACATTGATGTAACTTGAATACGTAACTCGTGTTGGGGAATTAAAATTGTCTTTCCACGCATGCGCATTACCAGTTATGTGTATTGTCACGCCATCTAGAGTTAGCCGTACGGCTTCTGTGTTTTGCGTGGTAAAAATCGGGGTGACCGTAAGGCTTGTCTGCAAAGATAGAAGCGGCGAATTGTCGAATGTTCGCACAAGCATGCTTAATGTTGTAAAGATGGGGAAACAAGGCAACGGCCGCCATGGCTACACATTCACACGATATCAATATTACAGATGCACATGCAATTGGAAGTCTGGACACACATATATACAGACTCACCTAGGCGTACTTACTAATTGCTGTCTAGCGGGCTGGAATGCTGAGCAAAGCTGGTCATGCAAACCAATCTATTAGTGTAAAGAGTTTGTTCCTCAATAAGTGCCTCACTTCTAGCATTTTCAATTCATTTACATAGTAAATCATTTACAATGCATTTTCATAGTAAATTATTTACAATGCTTTTCATTAAATAATTTACAATGCATTTTCATTATACATCATTTCCAATGCATTTTCATAGTAAATTATTTTTAATGCATTTTCACAGTAAATTATTTGTAATGCATTTTCATAGTAAATCATTTGTAATGCATTTTTATTGTAAATCATTTCTAATACATTTTCATAGGTAAATCATTTCCAATGCATTTTCATAGTAAATCATTTCAATGCATTTCATAGTGCATTATTTCCAATGCATTTTCATAGTAAATCATTTCCAATGCATTTTCATAGCATTTTTCATAGTAAATCATTTGTAATGCATTTTATAGTAAATCATTTGTAATCATTTATAGTAAATCATTTCATCATAGTAAATCATTTGCAATGCATTTTCAAAGTAAATCATTTGCAATGAAAAACTCAAGCGTATTTAATAAATGTTTACCTGCTATACACCCTTCTGCAAATTAATTGAAATAACCGCTTTGTTTCCTTTCTTTCATCATACGGTCAATTTTAGACCCACTGAAGTGGCAGAGTGTAATTGATTTTTTTCCTTATATAAGGTTATTTGCAGTACTATGAATCTATTTTCAGGGTGTATCATGAAATTTGATTGACCTTGGAAAAGATTGCGTCCTCCGTGATTGCTGCAGATTTTAATCACGTCCTAAGCTTATTGTCTCGACTATCGATTAGTTGTCATACGGTAATTGTCTGCCATAGACGTTACTCTAAGTAAGCATATGAAAATTGCAACTTTGCATGAACACACTGCCAACCCTTACAGATCTTGTATATTTTAATTCAGAGTATTCCTTTTCCTAGACGCGTTGTCTAAATAAGGCTAAAATACCCAGTATGCCTATAGTTTACTCATAATTGTGGGAAGAACTGGTGAATTCATGCCTGTATATACGTCTATATGTAGATGTATTGACACCTGCATTTATGTAAGTTGTAATAATTTGTTTTAAACTGTAAAATACCAGAGTATAATTGTTAAGAATTTTGACATATAAGGTGTGTGCTAGATACCCGCTCCTACTTATAGACTCAGCGAGAATGTGATCAAACTCTTGGCCAATCACTGGCAGTACTCTGCTGTTGATACAATACTTAAATGGAGCATACTGACCATAACTACTTGACTTTCGTGACGACGAACATAGGATTAAATCACTGGACCTTTAACTATACGCAGGATAAGACTTATTCACTTACCAAAGGATTCCATAACTCAGGACTTACTCACTTTAAGCCCTTTTCAACTGGCCAAGGATGGCATTTAAAAATTTTATAGGTTATGGCACAGCACGCTTCCACGTTTTTTTTATTCAAATAGAAATATAATTTCAAATCTTTAGTAGGATATTTTTAATCAATTTCTTTTATTGTTTTATAATACCTTTGAAGTCTATTACTGAGTGAATAAGAGACTTCGAAATATTAGTATGTTTTAACATAGTCGCTTGTCACGGGATTATTTAAACGATCTATGTACCGTGTACACCATTCTACTTCTTCTTCGATTGTCAGGAGTACAAATGGCCGGGCGCTTTGTGACCAGGGAAATGCTTGTGATGTTTTCCTGAAAAAAACAATCGGATCTCTGGCTCCATTCTGAATAAGAGAGATTTGGTTTATCACGCTGAACCCAATACAAACACAAGAGATTTCGCTTCACTACTATATTTATTTCTTAGTTTCAGAAGATGAGAGAGAACGATACATTGTCTACTTGGCCTCAGATAAAATTCCATTGACAACACCAATTCTCTTCAGACAATCAAAACTATCTGTCTCCCTGACTATAAACTTTCTCTTCAATTCCTAAAAGGGGTCTTATACGTTCCTTAAACTAGAATGTAAAAATATCTTATTTGCTTGTTCCGATGATCCGGCTGTTAAGTTTCTGACCGCCATCCTTAGCCAGTTGAAAAGGACTTAAGGTAAGTAAGTCCTAAGCTATAGAATCCTTTGGTAAGTGAATAAGTCCTAAGTTGTGGAATCCTACTTAGTGTCAAAAGTCCAGTGATATAATCCTATGTTCCGTCGTCCACGAAGGTTCAAAGTAATGTGTATAGGTATGACCAGAACAGCCGGTATGAATAACAATATCAGCAGCAGAGCACTGCCAGTGATTGGCCAATTAGGTTGGTCACATGATTATCGCCGAGTCTATAAGTAGAAGCGGGCGACTAGCACACGACCTTATATGCCAAAATTCTCAACACCGGCTCTGTGGGTAGTTTTGCCCTGCCTACGTCCATAACAATCATGTTTGGTTAGAGTGTCCGCCTGGGAACCATATGGTTCCTGGCTCGATACAGTTCCTCACCAACTAAGCGTATAAGTAACACAGTAATCTGTGCGGTAAAGTGAGAAGCTGGTGGTAGGTGTGGCGCTAGGGAAAAGGGGATAGACTCCTCCACTGTCTGGCTGATATCTACTTTAAGTCATCCCGACAACTTTACTTATCTTTACTTATCTTTAATTCTAAAAAGTAATTTTTTTGTCTTTGACTCCATCAGATCGCTTTAAAATAGATTGTAAAGATAATCCCTATTTGCTTCAAACCGACAACACTCAGTATTATTTGATTATCCGGAAAATTGTCCTAATCTTATTGATATCTGTGGAACGTTTCGGCTGATGTGCCCTCATGCCTTCTTCAGATATTTCTTGTCACTCTGGAGCCTTCTCGAACTCTGGGAGCCTTCTTTTTAAATTCGGGAACCCGAATCCGACAAGAAATACCTGAAGAAGGGCGTAGGGCACGTCAGCCAACATGTTGTACACATCTATTAATAATGGAGATTCACTTCCGGTTTTGTCTGTAACAAAAACTGCGTCACTGCTTACGTCACATTACCCAACACATAATCCAACGTCATAACATAGAATAAATATACTCAAAATGTGAGCATGCAGCGTTAGAAAATCCTCATTGTTTCAATAAATAGATGCCCGGCGTTATATATCTATATATAGATTGTTTTATTCTAATATAATATTTAAAGTTATCGGAACTGTTTCCATTTCAAATTGTCTTTCTTTTCTTTCTTTCTTTTTTACTCCTTTAATAAATTTGACGATTTTACATACTTATGGTTCACACTCTATGACATTGAATTTTCAGCTCCCATCCCCTCAGGCAATATCTTTCGAAAAATATTTTTACATCGCCCGGAGGGTGTCTTTTTATTTTTCTAGTAACAATAAAGATTATGACAATACGCTGAATAATCCAAATAATACTAATAATCAAGCCTCATCTAAAAAAAATCAGAAAAGAGACAACACCCACTAAAGCGAAAAAAATCAAAGAATAATCTAACCCAACTCTAAACTAAGCAAAACCTACCATCCATTTATATGGAATAGATGGTTTCCTTTAATCCCCACCGACAGAAGACCGATATTGTGACACTAGTTTAAGTAAAAGTCGTCGTCTGGGTGGCCTAAAGTCGGTATCAGCCAAACAGACAGGGAATCTATCCGCTTTTCACTAGAGCTAGACCAAGGAGATTGTTTTGGCGTATGAGGTGGAACGCCACACCTACCATCAGCTCCTCACTTTACCGAACAGATCTCTTTGCTACTCATATACTGCGATGGTGAGGGCCGGTATTGAACTAGGAACCTTGTGGTTTCTAGCCAAACGCTCTATCGACCGGGCTAACCCGACCCTATTTAAAAAGTTGACGGGGTGGCCTAATGTCGGTATCAGCCAAACAGCGAGAGAGTCTATCCCCTTTTCACTAGAGCTAGACCAAATATATTTTTGGGCGTCTGAGGTAGAACTCCACACCTAACATCAGCTCCTCACTTTACCACACGGATCCCTGTGCTACTCATAAGTGGACGAGGACCGGTATCGAACCCGGAACCTCGTGGTTCCTAGTCCAACATTCTACCGACTGAGCTAACTATCGATACGTTCGAATAGCGAATTACTTGAAGTATGCCGAGGTGACTAGATATTTGCTGTGTATCGTTGGAACTGATCTTAATGGAAACGACATCTTGCAAGGTCCAATGGTGTCAGCCGAGAATACAGGTTAAGGAAGCCACATATTGCCTCGTTCCTATCAACGATATTTCTGTGACTTCCGGTCTCGGAAGTGCCTCGCTATTTCGTTTAATTAATTGGTAAATATGGAAGGTGACCTGGACTTTGAAAAGCAGAGGAGAAGGAAAAATGAAGTGACGTTAATATAAAATGAAAGATAAAGAAAGGAAAAATAAGAAAATAATGTCGTTAAAGAGTGTGAGGAAGGGCCAAACTAAAAGAATGTGAAGAGGAAAGAGTTAACGAAAGCTTGAAGAAAAGGGAAGAATAAACAGGTATTGCTACCATTACTAGCACCTCTATTGCTACCATTACCACTAATACCACTGTTATACCATTTAGCTCTGTCGATAGACCATTCACCTAAGAATCGCAAAGTTTCCACAACTCAGCTTATGAGTGGTATAGCTTGGGTAATCTGACCTGTGTGGTAAAGCATATGGGAGCTGAGGGTAGCATAAATGGGTTAGACTCCCTTGCTGTTTGATGATATTGAAACTAGGCCACTCTGCACATTTTACTACTTTTACTACTACGACTGAAACGATGGAAAAATCGGGGTAAAGGAGAACAGTTTTCTCGTTTATTCCTACCATAAAATAAACTGAACCCTCATTTTATGTCCGTGTTTTTGCAATAAATGTTTTATTTTTCTTATACACGAAGAAGGAAAAATGAAGTAAAAGTCGTCGTCTGGGTGGCCTAAAGTTTTTGAATTATGAACTGAATAATCATTGACCACCTAGAAAAATTTTCTTTCAGTTCTTAACATCAGTTAAGTATATACGCCATGTCATTTTTATCACACACACACACACACACACACACACACACACACACATGTGTATATATAATGTTTTAGAAAAAAAACCTATCTTATCTCCCCTAGCTATAGGTAAAAAAGAAATCGATGGGAAAGTCAATCATTTATATATATATATATATATATATATATATATAATATATATATATGAAGATAGGAGGGTTGGTGTAAAAACTCCACTCTCCATGCAATAAAGCAAAAGCTCTCTCCAGACCAACCAAGAATTTTAACCCACTTCTTCCTACCACCCCCTTTCCTAACAAGCACCTAGCAACCTCCTCATCTTATCTCCCCAAACTACAATCCTCTAATCTTTCCCCCTCCACTTTCCATGATAGACATCCTCTGATCAACCAAGTCTTCACAAATTTTCTCTTCCCCTGAATTCATCACCAAACTCACTTTCTCTTCTATAAATATAAATGTTTGTACCATGTTTTGAATAAACCGAGTGATGAAGTTTCGGCTTAAAGCGAAACAAAATATATCTCTCCTACATCTACTTGTTTGAGTTATTATTTTTGTCCACTTTTCCCTTTTTCCTTAGCTCATATAATATATATAATATATATATATGTGTGTGTGGTGTGTGGTGTGTGTGTATTTGTGTGTGTGTGTGTGTGTGTGGGTGTGTGAAAATCATAGGCGAGAGGCTGTCTGTACCAAGCGGATTTGACGTCATGTCCACACTACCCTAACTTAGATATACATGTTCTATCCACAATATTGAGTACTATTTACTTATAAATATAGCGTATATATATATATATATATACATAATATATATATATATACACCCACACCCACACCCACACACACACACATATATATATATATATTATATATATATCCACACACACACAACATATATATTATATATATATATATATATATATATATATATATATATATAACTAGAAATGCCATAACAAGACTACTTCAGTTCCAGTGATCTTCTGTAAAAGAGATTTTATCTCGAAAATTCAAAAATAAAATACAGGTTAACACACAACACCATTGTTACCTTATTCTTTTCACCTGCATTGGGATAGCCGTCAAAATAGACTTCCAAACCAATATATACACAATGCTTCAAGCAAATTATAAAACTCTCTCTTATATATATATATATATATATATATTCGCATGATGAGTCGGGAGAATTAGACATTTTTGTCTAAGCTCCCTGAAATAGTCTATAATGCAAGATCTATAAGTCTTTTGTTATTTATTTAAATTATATATATATATATATATTGTGTGTGTGTGAGTCTGTATAGTCTAACTCATTTGTCTGTGCAGCAATCAATAAAAGTGCACCGATTTCCCTTGTGTAGTAATAGCCAAATTTTTAATCATAAAAATTATTCAGTAAGAAGGTTTTTTCCCATCTCGATGTTTGTTTGTAAGATTTGCCTTTCCCATTTCGTTTCTTTTTTTCTTCAGTTTTTGAGTCTAATGATCCAGTCTTATTTGTCTGTTTACAATAGAGCAATTCACAGGTTTCCATTTTAATGGAGGAAACAAACGAAACGAAACAGAAGACAAACCTGGGATCGGCATCACGTGACTCATTAGAGGGTCACTGATTGTCTCATCCTGAAACAAACTGCGACTTTTCGAAAAAACAACTGATAATAACGAACAGATAAATTCTATTTTATTACTGTTTATTGATAATGTTTATTTATTGTTTTGTTATTTTCATATCTCGCTTTAATGTTGCCCGAAGCCAAATATACATAAAAAAAGATTAAAGATGATTGTATTGCACCACTACTGCAATTTGATGGGGCTTCATATTTTTTTAAATATAGCGTGTCAAGCACTACGTTTTAAAGGAGTTAAAAACTTGCCCTGAAAGTAGAATGAAAAAGGTGACTCTGTATTTTACAACCGTTAGGTTTAGAGCGATACTACTGTTATATACCCCACATCAAACATCGAGTATATAATTGAGAGTGAGAGAGTTATCTGATGATAGAGAGAGAGACAGACAGACAGACAGACAAACAGACAGATACAGATTAGAGACTTACTTTAGAGATGATGTTGGTTGATCTTCATTTCCCTCGTCATGTGTTGGTTCTTCTAACTGATTCTTCTATCTACGTCATTCTTTCTCCTGGACTGATTTTCTTCATTGTAATTAAAGCAACTAACAAGACTTGGGTGCTTTTTCTTGATCAAGTTTATTTGCCCATAATTTTACGCGCGGGTGAGATCCCCCAGAAGAGACGACAATCCCGTCTAAACTCTCGGACGGCCGGGTTGAATCTAATCTCTAAACTAAATCACGTCTTTCTCATGGCACATTTCATACGTTTCTTTCCCGTTTTTTTTTTTTTAGGATTCTTCCAAGATCTCTGTCTCTGACTGGGGTCATGGTTCACAGCATTTTAGCTATTTGACAACGTCTAGTTTTTTATCTGTTATAGTTCACCTTCACCTTCAAGCATTTAATGTTATCAGGATCACCATTTATATATTAATATGCTAGTACCTACCTACGTGTGTCACGCCCTGTTATCACTTTAGATAATATTTGACCATACGGTTGTAATTGTGAAGAAAGAAAGGGAAGAAAACGAACGTGCCACTCGCCAGAGGAATAAAGAAAGAAAGAAAGAAAGGTACGAGATTGGAACTGATCGCGCTTATCGTCTGTTAAGTAGAAAAAATAAGAAACGAAAGATAAGGAAAATTAGAAAAAAATAGGTAGGGAAAAAAGAAGAGAAAAAAGAAAAAGAAAGAAAGATTAGTATTATCTGCGTTATTCGGACTATTGTCCCCATCTTCTTTGTTATTTGTACAACGTTTCGGTCGATATGCACTCCGGCCTTCTTCAGACCGGCCTTCTTAAGCAGACCTAGCATAGAAATGAATACAATATGGGAACCCATAATTAAGAAGGCTAGATCAGATTGAGAAGGAGAGAGAGAGAGAAAAAACACAAAAAAACACACACACAATATGAGTCTAGGTAAAACAATCATACATAAAAATGAATAGGTAGATATTCTAGAAAAAAGAAACAAGACATTAGGTTTATAAGTTTCCAAAATTCACTCACAATTGTCCAATTGGACGCCTAGTGGATAAGGTAGTTAGGTTAAGACAGTTCTGAGTGACAGTTATCTCTGGATTCCAGGTTCAATCCTGAGTAGAGGCAGTAACATAGAAAAATAATTAACACAACTCCTACCCCAGCTATGGTTAGCGGAATGAGAACAGGATACCACCATGGAATAAATAAAGGGTTAGGTTCAAAGTTCCGTGATGGCTACCGATTACGACAAGAAAGTTCCCGAGTTCGAAAAGAAGGTTCCCGAGTCCAAGATGGAATACCTGAAAGGCCGGAGGGCACATCGGCCGAAAGAGAGAAAGATATTCGCCAAATATTATCATATATTTTATATATTAAACTATTTTACATTAGCTCTTAAGTAAACATATAAAAAGTTGTAATAGTCAAATTATCATACCATGTTATAACCAAGGTTCTTTCTAGTTAATATTATTACTAGTATGCCTTTCCGTAAGTTATTCACGGTTACTATAGCTGGAAATTATTTGTATTCAACGAGTTTTCATAACACATATCAACTGTTAGCTTTTACTAAATACTGAGCTCAGTTGTAAAACCTTTGCCAAGGGATCGTGAGGTTTCGGGTCAGATACCTCGCCACCTCAGTGAAAAAGTAGCACAACTTGGGTAATCTGATCTGTGCGGTGAAGCATCTGAGAGCTGATGGTAGGTGACGCGCCCCACCTCAGCATAAACAATCACCATTGTCTAGTGAGAAAAAGTGGATAGAATCTGTCGCTGTTTGGTTGATATCAACAACGCAGACTTAACTTAGTTAAAATGATAGGCCAATTATCATCATCATCATTATCATCATCTTGTCTTTTACTCTTTCTCTCTCTCTCTTTCTCTTCTCTTTCTCTCTCTCTCTCTCTCTCTCTCTCTCTCTCTCTCGTTCTCTCCTCTCTATTTCTGTCCCTCTTTCTTTCTCTTCTCCTTTCCCTCTCTTCTCTTCTCTCCCTTTCTCTCTCTCTCTCACTCTTTCCTCTCTATCTCTCTTCTCTCTTCTCCTATCTATCTCTTTCTCTCTTCTCTCGTCTCTCTCTTTCCCCTCTCTCTTTCTTAATCTCCTCCTTTCACTCTCTTTCTCTATTTCTCTCCTCTCTTTCTCTCTTCTCTTTCTCTTTTTCTCTCCTCTCCTCTGTCTCTCTTACCGTCCTCTCTCCTCTTTCTCTCCTCTCTTTCTCTCTCTTCTCTCTCTCTTTTCTTTTCTTTCTCTCTCTCACTTCTCTTTCCTTTTCTTTCTCTCTCTCACTTCTCTTTCCTTTTCTTTCTCTCTCTCACTTCTCTCTATGTCTCTCCTCTATCTCTTCCTCTCCCCTCTCTTTTTTATTTCTCTGCTATCTCTCTTTTACTCTCCTCTATCTCTTTCTCTCCCCTCTCTTTTTATTTCTCTGCTATCTCTCTTTTACTCTCATCTCCCCCTCCCTCTTCTCCTCTCTATCTCTTCTCTCCCCTCTCTTTTTTATTTCTGTGCTATCTCTCTTTTACTCTTCCCACTTTCTTCTCTCTTTCTTTCTTTTCTCCCTTCTCTCCTCTCTCTCTCTCTCTCACCCCCCTCTCTCTCTTACACACACACAGAGTCTCTCTCTCTTGTCATACGTCTTTATTTTTATTAAAAATATTAAATAAGGAATAGCGGAAAGCATACGCTTCAATAGAATCTTTTATGATTAAAAAAAAGAAAGAAAATTATGTAAAGAATTAATAAAACGTCGTCTAATAGACGAGAGACCGGTGGAAGGATAAAACTTATTGTTGTAGATAATACAATCGGTATTTGACGAAGGAAATTGTGGTAAACATTTGTAAACTGTGCAGAATATATTTCATCAGTCATGTGACTTATGTTATTCACATACCTAGAGAACAATGGATTGTTCAAGAGACATGATAAGAACAAAATATAAACATATATATTTCCTTTATACATATATACATTTATAAATACATTTAAATACATGTAAATATAAATACATTTATACATATATAAATTTATAAATCCTTTATACATACTAGCAAATATATTGCACCCTCCGGGTGCAAGTATTTAAGTTTTAATGTAATAAAATATTGTATTAAATTAGAAAGGCTAATGAAACTAAATAAGAATACAGATAAAAAAGATTTGAAAACAGAGGGAGTATAATAAAAATTTGAAACAGAGGGAGTATAATAACAAATGGAACAACTGAAACTTACTCTTCCATCACTCTCGTCTTTCATTATTATTTTTTCTAATTTAAGTATTTAGTTAAAAGAGGAAGTAAAATAAAATGACAGTTATTTTATCTTATTAATGGATTTCATTTAAGATTCATTGAAGAGATGTTTGCTTATATTCATTAAAATAAACAAACAGTTAGAAATCAATAATACTAAGCACATATTTATTAAATTCGATTTTTTAATATTAATATGCAAATTAGCCTTCCCGTTCACACTGTAAACCGCTATTTTGTTGTATATATAAATATAATTGCATGTTGTCAGTATGTAGACATAGTTAACAGTATTAATAATGTAAGACAATTTTATTAATAATTGAGGTTTAGATAAAAATAAAATCATGGAGAATGTGATGTCAATAACTAAGAGAATTGTGACTTGAGTAGGAATATAGTTTCGGTTACAGACAGAAAAACACACAATCTCCATTATAAGATATACATTTATAAATACAGACACACTCACACACACACAGAGAGAGAGAGAGAGAGAGACATATATATATATATATATATATATATATATGTTCGAGTCACACACAAAGCGGTCTTCCTATCTATAGCTCTGCTGATGAGGCCTAATAGG
This sequence comes from Doryteuthis pealeii, assembly GCA_023376005.1. Lineage (NCBI taxonomy): Eukaryota > Metazoa > Mollusca > Cephalopoda > Myopsida > Loliginidae > Doryteuthis > Doryteuthis pealeii. The sequence goes on from CM042157.1 coordinate 4,342,940, forward strand.
CTGAAATGTACATACAGAGATTGATTTTTCTCGATTTGTTTAGCCTTACATTTGAATAGGCATTCCCGCCTACTTTATTAATTATTAATTAATTAATTTTCGAAAATTAGGTACAACTTCAATTAAGCACATATTCTCCCAAAAATTGTCGGCTAAAAAAAGACATACCAAAACACATCGCTAAGTGCTCTTCATGGCTCAGATCCGACTTAGATCGGATCTTAGCCCTAAAGAGCACTTAGCAAAAGTTTGAGTAGGTTTATCTGACTAATTAGATTTATCTTTATTATTTGCTCTACTTAGGTATTGAGCACTTTTTACTTATTAGCTTTAGTCTCCTGGCGGTTTTGTATGAATATATATATATCTTATATATATATACATATAAAATGTTTTTTCTTTTGGCCAAAATATTGTACTAATAGATTATTTTTTGTTGGTACGATTATCTTGGTCTTTTCTTTTTACCATTTTTTCCCCAGGTGATGTTTGGTAGTATATTTTTACAATCAAACTGTTTTTTTGCTCAGTGCGAGGACTTACCAACAAGTTTGGTATATTAAATTATATATATATATATATATATATATTGGGAGAATTTTGGGGAGAATATGTGCTTAATTGAAGTCAAACCTAATTTAAAAATTAATTAGTTGATAATTAATGATTTAGGCGAATATATGTTCAATTAAGCACATATTCTCCCAAATATATAATATATATATATATATATATATATATATTTGGGGGGTGTAATCCAAAGATCAGGTGAAGAAATCTTTCTTACGACGTAGTAGTTTTTAAATGTCGTAGTTTGCAGAGATAGATGTTTGCTCGTATTGTCAGAGTCACAGAACAAAATTATATTAGGAAATAATGTCAGAAAATTTAGATTTTTAGCATTATAGACTACTTCAAGGAACCTAGAGAAATGTTAGTATAGCCACCATCATCAGATGCAGAGTAAAATAATTATTTCACCTGATGGTTGGGGGCTACTAGTCAATTTCTCTAGGTTCACTGAAATAGTCTATAACGCTAAAAATCTAAATTTTCTGTGATTTTGTCCCTATATATATATATATATATATATATATATATATATATAGATAGAGAGAGAGAGAGAGAGAGGGGGGATAGATAGATATATAGATAGATACATAGATAGATGGATAGGATTTATCTCTTATCACATTACAATATCTTTAGGTTCCCTGAAATTATCTATATCACATGACAATTTCTCTAGGTTCCCTGAAATAGTCTATAAGGATAAAAATCTAAATATTCTGTTATTTTTTCCTCATATAATATATATATATATATATATATATATATATATATATTATATATATATATATATATATTATATATATATATATATATATATAAGAGAGAGAGAGAGAGATATATAGATAAGTAGATATTTGGATAGATTTATCTCAATCACATGACAGATTTGATAGCCAAGATAATATTCTCTATATTGCTATATGCGTTAATACCTACACAAATGCGCCTGTGTCCCTGTAAGTTATCTATTCTCGAAGCAATAACCATATGCACCCACTATATCAGCTGCATAAATGTTTTATTCATAAATGTTCGCGTTTACGTAAGCAAGTAAGTAAAATTGCTGAAAGAGGCGCTAATTTCGCATCGTATTTGAATGTTGTTTCGTTTTTTTTGTGTTTTTTTTTGTGTATGTCAACCTGCCAATATTTTCTGTATAAACGTCTCAAATCTGACGGATTCACGCTAAGCTGAACAATAATTTCACTCATTTTCTCTGCTACGTTTTAAATTCTCAAAATTGAGAAGTGTGTGTCGCGGAGGAAAGAGAAAAACTTCCACACCATCAATTGTAAACGCTTGAAGAAGTTCAAATGACGAAAGAGTACTAGGTAGAAAAAAATCATCTGATGGAGACAAGATATGCCTTTTTTTCTTCACTCATTTGTTTCGCTTTTTTTTTAAGTAAAAAGTATATATATATATATATATATATATATATAATATATATATATATATATATATATATATATATATATAATATATATATATATATATACATTAAAAAACCTACTTGATAGAACAAAGTTTTTGCAAGAAAATTTAATTCAATTTTTCGTTTTTTTTTTATTGGAGATTAGATGGGGGAAAGGAAGATAGCGCTAATAATATATATATATATATATATATATATATATATATATATATATATATATATATATGTGTGTGTGTGTGTGTGTGTGTGTGTGTGTGTGTGTGTGTGTGTGTGAAAAGTAACAAATCATTAAAAGTAGTTGAAAATGTAAAAAAAAGTAAAAGATTTAATGTTTATTTTTTTGTATTATGGACTGTTAAATTTTATTTTCAATTTCTGTACATTTTTTTTTCTTTTTTATATGTGTGATTGTGGATATATTTTTATACTGCTTCTACTTCAAGTACATTCTAATTGGTCAATTTTGGCAAGAAATATATGTTGTTTTTTTTAAATTGTATAAGACATCACTAAAAGACATGAACACGTAGAAAATTTTTTTTATCTGTCTATATATATGCCCATCGAGCTATCTCTGTCTGTTCATATATATGTATACACACTCATATGTATAAAATATATATATATATATATATATATATATATGTGTGTGTGTGCGTGTGTGTGTGTGTGTGTGTGTGTGTGTGTGTGTGTGTGTGTGTGTGTGTGTGAAACAGACAAAGAGCGTACGTGTTTGGACTTTTGTGTGCGTGTGGCGAGTCCATGTTGATTGACAAACAACCCGTTTGCTAATACGCAAAAGAGGAAAAAAGTTTGACTAACTATTCTATATGTAAAGTCCTATTCAAACGTGCCTAGAATCAATTTAATTGGTTGTCAGCTTTGCTGCTTTTTTTTTTGGGGGGGGGGGCTTATTTTGCCGCATATAAACCCTTTTCGCGTCATTTTGTTAAGTATCTAGCCGCCATCCTTGGCCAGCTGAAAAGGACTTAAAATAAGTCCTGAACTATAGAATCCTTTGGTAAGTGAATAAGTCCTAAGCTTTGGAATCCTATTAGTGTCAAAGGTCCAGTGATATAATCCTATGATCCGTCGTCCATGAAGATCCAAGTAATTATGAGTAGCTAAGATTAGAACAGCCAGTATAAATAATAATATCAGCAGCAGAATATTGCCAGTGGTTGGTCAATAGGTTGGTCACATGTTTATCGCCGAGTCTATAAGTAGAAGTGACCATTTACCAGACGCCTTATATACCAAAACGCCAACACATTTAATGTCGAATCAAGTCATTTTGGTATAGAAGCAACTTTGAAAGTTTATTTCAATAGCTAGTGTTGATTAAGTGGTCACCCAATTAAATATTGAACATGCTCATTGCTGCTTAACTTCGGTGATCTAGTGGTATCTGTGTAATTATTAATTGGGTATTACCTCCTCTATTCCATGATTACCTCCCTTTGGAGAACTCTCTATGGAATACTAGACTATATAAACTCTTAATAAGTGTACCAATTATTCTAAATAGAATAAAGCTTTCCAAAGTCTATCGGTGTTATCAATTGTCATAACAATCTGGTTTGTTGGCTTTCAGTAATACTAGTTCGTTAGTCATGAGTACTAAATCCGTGTTACGTATAAAGCAGCGATAAGGAGGATATTATATTTTCTCTCTTGAATTAAACGAACATCCTTCAATGATGGAATCTGACCAAAATTGGTTGGTATTAACAAATGTACCAAGGATTATATATCCACGCTATAGTTCATTCCTCGATCGCTACCGTTACTTAGATGATATGCTCTATCCAAAATATTGATCATTATTTACTTATATATATGTACTATAGTACTCTATATTATCCCGTGCTGTAATGGCTGTCATGAGAAATGGATACGGCGACACGAGTTTAAATCCTGGATGAGGCTTGTTGCATTTCATATAGCACTAATACCCTGTGCAAAGATTCCAACTATTCTCCCTCCAAATAAATAGTAGGGAGGATGGGCTCTTTAACCTTGGTACAGCAACTGATCGAGGAGAAGAAAACCTGAATCCGAACCTAGGAAACTCCACTTAAAACTTGAACGTGTGTCATATTCTGCTCGTGCTATGAGCTTGTTAAATATATATATCATTAATATATATATATATATATATATATATAATATATATATTAGAGAAGAGAGAGAGACAGACAGACAGACAGACAGACAGAGAAAGACAGAGAGACTAACGCACTCCAATATACCCAAACAATAACAACAACCACAATGTGGAACTTGTCAAACACCTTTAACAGTTAAACACTTGCTCACATCAGAAACCGTTATTTCAAAGTAAACAATATGAAAGATCTGTTTGAAAAAGTTAACATGGAGGATATTCTCTCTTTTTTGAGGGAAATAAAATTATACCATAGAATATAGACATGAAACAAATCAATACCATACAACATAATCCCCAATAATGCTAACATACTAAAACGTATAAATATAAATACACGATATGTATAACTTCCTAGCCGCTAGGTATGACATAACACCAGACGGGTTGATATGCCGTTAAAATCAATAAACAAACAAGAAAGAGAGAACAAGAAAGAGAGGAAGAGAGAACTTACATGTTTGTTTTGAGTTCACACTGTGGAGCTATTGATCATCAAAGTTAAGTTAGAATCAACTAGCGAGAGGAAATATTACGGAATTACTTTGTAAGCTATAAGTGTCATGGATTGCCTATTCTATATTCCTTATATCCCGGAATATACTCATCTCTGAATTTGAGGAAATGTATGAGTATATGTTGATGGTAAAAAGATTTTATATATACTAGCAAATATATGCACCCTCCGTCGGGTGCAAGTATTTAAGTTTTAACATAATAAAATATTGTATTAAATTCGAAAGACTAATGAAACTAAATAAGAATGCAGATAAAAAGATTTGAAACAGAGGGGGTATAATTGAAAAAATAGAACTGAAACTTACTCTTCCATCACTACCGTCTTTCATTGCTGAATTTTCCTAATTTAGCTATTTAGTTAAAATAGGATGTAAAGAATAAAATTACAGTTATTTATTTTTGTTAATGGATTTCTTTTATGATTTACCCCCAAGATGTTTGCTCATTTAATTAAGATATAAGCAAACTCTTAGAAATCATACTACCAAGCATATATTTATTAAGATCAAATTTTTAATATCAATATGCAAATTAGCCTTCCTGTTCACATTGTAAACCGCTATTTTGTTGTATATATGAATACAATTGTATGTTATTAGTATGTAGACCTGGTCAACACCGGGGGTTCAGTTGCTTCGGCCTTGGATCTTTACAAGTTAATAGCGTCGATCCCAGGGGGCCATCCCCCCAGGCAACACCTGCCCCCTCGATTTAAAGGGACAGGGCTGGGTTTATTGCCCAGTGCCTGAGGCGCCCCCTCGAGGGGGAATGCCGACGGGATCGACGCAATTTTTCACCTGCCACTCCATGAGCTTCGGCTTGTGGGTGGTCCCACGTTAATAGGGACTTTTGTGCCTGACCCGTACAAGTGGGGTACGCGGTAAATATCATGTAGATATGGTCAACGCCAGGGGTCCAGTGGCCTGAGGCGCCCATTTTGTGGGGGAATGACGAAAGGATCGACGCAATTTTTGTTCTTTCCCACCCATGAGTTTCGGCTTGTGGGTGGGCCCACGTTAAAACGAGGACTTGTGCCCAGTGTGGTATGAGGCAAATACCTGTAGATATGGTCAACATTATTAATAATGTAAAGCAATTTTATTAATAATTGAGGTTTAAATAAAAAATAAAATCATGGAGAATGGGACATAAATAACTAAAGGGAATTATGAGTTGAATAGTAAGATAGTTTCGGTTACAGACACGTAAACACATAATCTCCATTATAATAATAATAATATATATATATATGTGTGTGTGTGTGTGTGTGTGTGTGTGTGTGTGTGATGATCCTCGTCAGCTTAGGAATTATATCTATGCCTGATCCTCTAAAGAAATATACTGATATACTTAATATTCTTGGTGAGTCATGGACTATTATTAATTTTCCTGAGTCAGTATGACTTCTTCGAGTCGCGTTGTGAAGCCGGGAGCTGCAATAATTCTTTTTATCTGCGAAAACCTTGGAATGCACTATTACCACTAGGAATGTCTAGCTCGTCAGAAAATCTATCTGAGCGATAATTAGTATGCTCATTGAAGTATATTACTTCATCACACTCGCTGTCTCACATTCTCTTTATAATAAGATATACAGTGCGGTGTTATATACCGTCATTGAACCCGACAAAGAACACGTAACACATGTATATATGAAAATATAAAGTTATATTTGTAGACTTAGAGTTGTCGGAAGAGGATGCACATACACAGAGCCTTCGGGAGTTCTGACTGCCAGCGATCTCTATCGCCTCAACCCAGATTTCGAAGGGTTTTTTTAATACTTTTTTTTAACTTAACAGGGTCACGCCTCTTTGATCCTGATACCTACGCAGTTTTCCTGTAGACACACCTCCCCCACTCACTTGTTTTCATTGGTTATGGGCTACACCTACACATTTTCTGTGCCTACGCATTGTCAATTTACATCTGCATTTTCCGTGTGTCAACAGTCAGTTCAATGCGTTCAAGGCAATATCCCGTTTTTGTTTTCAGGCCCATGTTTGACACCCACATATTTCCTGCACCCACGCTATAGTCATCTGCACCTGGTTCGCGGGTGCGGACTCGTTGACCAGGCAATATATTACAGTTAAAAATAACACTAACAGAACACTTTTATCTGCTCCTGTTGACATATCAATGTCAAAAAAAGTTTTTAAAATTTTGCCATAGTCCATTTTAGATAGGCGCGTGCGCTAGTGGTTAAAGTCGTGGAAAATGGACTCGTCGATTCGAGTTCAATTTCTAGACGAAGCTGTTGGCATTTCACATAACACTAATACCCTTGGAAAGGTAGGAATCCATATATTCTTCTTCCAGCTATGGGTTAAATAGTAGGGCAGACTGGTCAGCTTTGGTAGGTAACCAGTCTAGGAGAGGGATAACTCTGAATTCAAAATTCCTGAGGTCGGTCGTTGATTGAGTTTGTGGCAACCCTTGATGCACGAATTCTTTCCTATCGACTGTGCCAAAAAGTGTGGATGGTCCAACACAAGCCTTCACCACTATAACCAAATCACTGTGTG
>CM042157.1:4352661-4360161 GCA_023376005.1 Doryteuthis pealeii
GGAAGGAGTCGAGTGGGCGGCGTTGACGTTTTAAAGGATCGGAAGCAACAGTACGGGTGTGGTTCTTCTGTCTGGATTCTTCCTTACAGACGGTTAGTCATTGATTTAGAAAAATCAATACAGACAGAGATTTTGACAACCCCAGTATTATAAGTTCATTACAAATGCATTTATATTTACTAAGTTAAAACGAAGCATCGTCGGCTGGTGAGCTTGATGTGCATATAAATCCTATTAATATCAATTATTTTTTAATAGATAATTGTAAATAATGAAGTAAATGAATTTCTCTTGATTCCTTGATGGGAAATTAACAGGTACTACCACTCAAAGTCGGAGTAAACCTGGAAGTAATAGCAATGAAAGGATACTTCACACATTTCCATATCTTCAAAACTGGAGCCTCATCATCAGATAGAGTTTACTGATACACAGAACACACCGTTTTAGGAGAAAGGGGATTGTATTTTATATTCTCTCGTTGCTGCTTCCAGGATTGGTTCAAGACAGGGCCTAGCATCTTTGTATAGTTCCCATCTAGATTTTTCCAATCACTTCGGTAGAATCCAGAAGGTATAGCCATACATTAGTAATTACACGGTACAGCTTGGAAAATGTTCACTTTATCTTATCAGCACTAATAGTATTAGTAATAAGCTTCAAACAGAATTGAACATTTTCAATATTTTCAAACTTAGACAATTCTAATATCATTTTGCTAGCACATTTCTCGTTACGATGTGTCATTTTTTATTTCTTTGCTGAATTCTCTCGAACTTATTTGAATTTCGCCGAACAAATCTAGTGGCAACTTATCATTGAGAGTTAAAATGTTCTGTTTTCCCAAGAAGTAGGTTACAAAGAGACAAAGAATTTACCATTCTGTCATAATTCCTGAAGGTATTCCATCGTAGTCTAATGGTTAACAAGCAAGTCTCGCTGATCTATTAATACTGACTAGCGAGTTCGATTCTCGCTGGATGCTTTATAGATTTACCATCCTTTTTGAATCTAAAACTCCAACTCTTGATCAATGATGTAGTTCAATCTTCTTTATTTTTTGTCCACCGACTGCACCTCTGCAGAGGGGTAAGACTCCCCAATGGGACCACCTGTTGGCCGTGGGTGGAGACCCGTGATGCTTAAGGATAGAACCCAGGTGGATGAGCAGTTCATGACTTGCAATATTCCACTTTGGCCCTATCTTCGGCTAGACGGGCGATCGGAGAGGCCCCCTCCGATCAATCGGCTGGTCACGTCAAGCCCTAGCACCTATATGATTTTCCCAACCCTATTGCTCTTATGGCAAGCCCCAATCCCTTTTTATCATGTGGGTGCTAGAAGGCGGTGGTTGCGGGTCTACATGTCCTGGGAATTACGTTAAACTCTATCTGATGGTGAGATTTCAGTTTTGGAAGTTTGGGGAATGTGGAGCACCCCTTCATCCCCATTGCTCCCTGGTCCAATCTGACCCGGAGTGGTATTACCTGTTAGGGTCCCATCTATGGGCTGAATAGAAAAACATGAGTTGATAAACAAAATTGTATTATGCATTAAGAATGAATTTATTTCACAACTTTATCGGCATTAAATGACCAACCGAGGTTGATATGCCATAAAACAAAACAAACCTTTATTTTTTTGTTCACTCTTGCGCAGTACTTATTTGACATTAGCAAAAATTGATCACTACACTCAGCCGTCTGGTGGAAAATAAACAAAAAAAGTCGACTGTTCGTTAAAGAAATGATGAACACTGTTTTTGTCTACGAAAATTGTGGGTACACATTAGAATAATTTAGAAGAAGAAAGATAAGAGAGCGATAATGGCAATAATACACTGTTTCACTTATAGCTTTTTTTGCGTCATGTTTGGATACAGAACGTCATTGGTGGGGGGGGGGAGAAGAAAAAAATGGCTTTCATATGTAAAGTGCTTTGTAGTCATGACAAAGATTAGAGACGCACGATTTTAGAATAAACAAAAACATTCGCAGTGTTTTGACTACTAAATATCTTTGGTATATCTGCTCACTTCGGGTGTTTATATATGAATAACTTTATAGGAAGCGCGTGGTGCAATGGTTAAAGTCATAGGAAATGGACTCGTCGCCCCGAGTTCAAATCCTGGACGTTGTAATCACATTTCACTTAGCGCTAATGCCCTTGGGAAAGGTATGAATCCTACTCTCCCTCCAGCTATGGGTAAATAGTAGGACAGACTGAGCTCTTTAAACTTGGTTAGGCAACCAGTCTATGAGAAAACTCTGAATTCAAACCTTTTAAAACTCCGCTTAAGAAATTGACCTTGTGTCACATCCTGCTCGTGCAGAGGAGTTGGTAAATATATATATGAATAACTTTATATACCAATACGCTGTTGCTGGCATCCTTCCATCTATTAAAGACGATGGTGAGGTGTCCATTTATTATCTGTAACTGTGAGTGGCTGAACAACCCAATTTTTGAATGGCAGTCTCTGATGCAGGGACTGCAAACAAACAGCAATGCTTGCTGGAGTTGCTGTTGTCTCTCCTTTCTTTTGGCTCTCTTTTCCGTGGCGGCTTCTTTCCTCTCCTTTTCACTCCTTTTCGATCCTTGTTTGACGAGGAGTCGCACAGCCTTCTGCACAAGCCTCCCATGTGTTGCTGTTAATGTGGCATGTATTCCTGTTTCTCTTACAATGCGTACATTTCTGTACATAGAGAAGGATTACTCAGAGACGCACTCACACAGACAAATACACATACCCAGACCCAGACCCAGACACACACAAACACAGGTGTGTCTGTGCATGTCCGCATGTGTGGAATATGATGGCTGTCAACTCGTGATTCGCGTAAGACCATTTCCTGCGTTTTCCCTTTTTTTATCATCATATTTATATGCCAGTTGTATTTGACTCTCCATTCCTGTGTTTTCTCAGATGACTCACCAGGCCAGCCCTGGAGAGACATACTCTTCCACATAAACCACATGTTGGAACTTCTCCACTTTGAATGTTGCCTGGTTGAAAATTACCCTTTCTAATTGACCGTTTCAGTTTTTGGTGTTTGATTCAGTTGGACTCAAATTCTTCAACAGACAGGTAGATAGTGGCTCTCCAGCTAGGTCTATTACAAGCTAGCTTCTCCCAGTCCTCAACAGCAATATCAGTGTGTGGAATATACCAGATATCTAAGTGTACATGACAGGAGCCAATCGTGGATTTTAGCAAACGTTTTTCTAAGCCATTATTAGGGAATTGAGTTAAAATATGTTTGGATTGGGAGATTAGAGTTGTGTAAGGGATATGCCGTAGGAAATGGACAAGGTAAACCAAGTCAATCCCAGGACACGACTGCTGGCATTTCCCGTAGCGCTAATATCCTTGGGAAAATTATGAATCCAAGTATTCGCCCTCTAACTATGGGTAAATAGTAGGCTAGAACTCATTCTAACCTTAGTACCCTGCAAAGAGTTAATTGATGTAGGTTATGCTGGTCTGCCTACACTGGTAAGTCCATGTGTAGGTGTCCACAAGAGAACATAACTCATGAGTTTTTAATGTAAATCTTTGCTGGTCGGCCCACTGGTGTGTCCATGTGTAGTTGTCTCATGGGTTCGTTGTTGCTTCTCCAGCCGTGTCCGCCATGTCGTGTTCGTTTTAATTGGATGTGTTGTGTAATAGGTGAATTGTCTTTTTGTTGGGGTCATGCTTCCAAAATTTGTTCAAGACAGCATGTAGCATCCATGTGTAGTTACCATACAGCATTTAACTCTATGCGCTTCGTTAGAGTCCACACTAGATGACAAGCCTCTCAAGACATTTGTATTGAATTCACGACGCTCCTCTCATGATGCCTTGAACTCAACTATGCAACAGAAAATAAAAGTCGTTGTACATTTCTAATAAATCCTAATCGTGTAAATATTGACGTGCACAAAGCAAATTGCCTCGCCCAGATGTCGATATTGAGACGATAGACGACAGGTGTGCATTCTGACGCCATCTTTACGTTGGTGATTGGTTATATCAATATCGACCTGTTGAAAATCGGCTAAGATTTTCTATTAACACACGTTTGCTTTCAAAAACCACTAGACCAAAGGCGGAGCTCGAACTGATAAATTGCTTGAAGCTTTCATCGTTTGGAGCATAGTCAAACTATTCCAGTCAATCAAACGACAAATTAATCAATACACACACACTCACACACACACACACACACACACACACATATATATATATATATATATATATATATTGGATCCTGTCTGTCAAGATTGAATATAGGGTAAATGTTGTGTTGTCGGCATAGATTAGTTAGTAATAACAGACTTGGTTGCCCGATTGTTCATTCACCCAATTTCTCTTATTTCTCTTTTAAAATATTTAGCATATAAATGAGGAGGGAACTTTTACATATCTTTTGATAGAGGAGGACACAAAAAAGTTAAATCCAATCTTGTCTTGTATATCAGACTAATAATAGTTCTTACAATTATTTATATACAGTACACTTGAAAAAAGGTATGAATATCCAAGGTGTACTGAATAAAGCGTAGTTGAGTATTTCTTTTAAACAGCTTCAAGAAATAGAAGGATGATATTTTTATATTATAGAAACTTATAACAACGACAGAAAGACAGACAGACCGAGAGTCAAAGGAATATATGCAGTCTGCACTGCATTTAATGCATAGTCGGTAGAGCGTTCGACTAGAAACCACAAGGTTCCTAGTTCGATACCGGTCCTCGCCAACTCAGCATATGAGTAGCACAGGATCTGTGCGGTAAAGTAAGGAACTGGTGGTAGGTGTGGCGCTCCACCTCAGACGCTAAAATAATCTCCTTGGTCTAGCGCAAGTGAAAAGGGGATAGTCTCCCTCGCTGATTGGCAGATACCGACTTTAGGCCGCCCCGAAGACTTTACTTAATTGCATTTCAGTTTGCGCTAATACCCTTGGGAAATGTATGAATCCTACTCTCGCGCCAGCTATAGATAAATAGTAGGGCAGACTGGGCTCTTTAACCTTGATTAGGTAACCGGTCAGAAGTAAAAAGGAAAACTCTGAATTCAAACCTGTTGAACTCCGCTTAAGAAATTGACCTTGTGTCGCATCCCACACGTGCGGAGGGGTTGGTATATATATATATATATATATATATACATATATATATGCAGTCGGCACGGGTTGATGATGATGATGATGATGATGATGATCGTTTATTTTGCGATAAATCGGGAATTCAACTTTGTTAATGGTAATTTTAAGGTAATTTCGATGCTCACTGAATCAGGTAAGATGTAAATTTTCATGTAATTAAAATCAGTTCTTCGAGAAGCCGATAAGAAAAAATGAAGAAAAAAAAAGAATTTCGGTAAGAATCCTTCCTCAGAAGAAACAACCCAGAAGAAAAAAAAGCGAAGGCCAGAGAGTTAATATTTATTTATTTCTATTCCTCACAATTCGGATTCATTTCTTCACACGTCTCAATTCACATTTTCTTTATATTGTTATAAAACTATTTTTCTCGCATCTCAGTCGCTATGTTGTTTTATTTTTAGATATACTGATTTATTTTTTCGCCTTTGTTGTTAGGTTTTATCGATTTTAGCTCCATTTTCGCAATGTTTTCAAAGAAATCTGAAATTCTTTTCCTGTTAATTTCAATATCCTTATTATGTTTGAAAAGAAACTTTTTTTAACGACAAATGCATTATGACAAGCCTCAAGAAAAGCTGTTAATTAACTTCCGACTGAAGGCGCTTCTATAACTGTAACATTAAATGCTTCCTATTAAGAAGATACTAATTCACTACACTGGACCATACACGTTAATGGCAGAATAGTAATAGCATAAAAACAGTCATTCACACTCACAATGGCAAGGTGAACGGGGGTCGTCTAGCGTAAAATATCCTTATATTCATTACTTCCAGGTAATCTGCTTTGAAAATAAATTCATTCTGAAGTCTTCTAATGAAGTCGACAATTTCTAAGAATTTTTTGCTAATCACAAGTTTTAATTATGCAATTCAATCTCTATCTTTATCTACTTTTTAAAATGAAGAGGGCCGTTCAATTCAGGCAATCGATATTTAAATGATGCATTTAGATTCAAGTTGGTTGATTGGTTGGCTGGTTTTTACGGCATTTCAACCTTTGGGTTATGTTATGCTAAAGACGTTTTTGTTTTATTCATTCTTGTTAGGTATTCCATTTTTAGCTCATTTTCTAAACACGTTCTCTAAACACATTTTCTAAACACATTTTGTTTTATTCATTCTCGTTGGGTATTCAATTTTTAGCTCATTTTCTAAACACATTTTCTAAACACAATTTTCTAAACACATTTTGTTTTATTCATTCTCGTTGGGTATTCAATTTTTAGCTCATTTTCTAAACACATTTTCTAAACACATTTTGTTTTATTCATTCTTGTTGGGTATTCCATTTTTAGCTCATTTTCTAAACACATTTTCTAAACACATTTTCTAAACACATTTCGTTTTATTCATTCTAGTTGGGTATTCAATTTTTAGCTCATTTTCTAAACACATTTTCTAAGCACATTTTCTAAACACATTTTGTTTTATTCATTCTCGTTGGGTATTCAATTTTTAGCTCAGTTTCTAAACACATTTTCTAAACACATTTGTTTTATTCATTCTTGTTGGATATTCAATTTTAGCTAAGTTTCTAAACACATTTTTATGGCCTGTCAAACTTTGGGTTACGTTATGCTAAAGATTGTTTTTTTTTTTGGTCTGATTTGGTTTGTTTGTTTTACGGCATATCAATTTCAATGGGTCATTTAATGCCGATATAGTTTTGAAATAAAATCATTCTTAATGGATACTCATTTTTATTATTAACACATGTTTCTATTTAACCCATAGATGGGTCACTAACAGATACTACCACTCCGGGTCAGTATGGACCTTGAAGCAATGATGATGAAGGCGTGCTCCACACTCCCCGAATCTCCAAAACTGGAACCACACCAATTCCCAGGACATGAAGACCCTCAGCCACTGTCTTCTAGTACCCATATGATAAAAAGTGTTGGGGCTTGCCATAAAGATATATATATATATGTGTGTGTGTCTGTGTGTGTGTGTGTTTGTGTGTGTATGTGTGTGTGTCTGTGTTTGTGTGTGTGTGTGTGTGTGTGTGTGTGTTGTGTGTGTGTGTGTGTGTGTGTGTGTGTGTGTGTGTGTGTGTGTGTGTGTGTGTGTGTGTGTGTGTGTGTGAGGCTTGCTAAATGATTATTTGACTTGAGATTTTCGATTTTACAATTGCAGGAAAGCGTAGGATAGGTACACACCCAACCTGTTCACCATGTGTAGGATGTGACACAAGGTGGCAAGTATGGATCCAGCGAGGATAAAAAAATAATTCAGTAGTAATGGAGACTATCTTACTTACCATTACACCATGATCGGACGCATTTTGAAAAAAAACAAACTTTTGTGTAAAATTACACACACACACACACACACACACACACAC
>CM042157.1:4365161-4385161 GCA_023376005.1 Doryteuthis pealeii
GTAAGTCAAGTACCACTGTATAGATAAGTTCATATTGTACAGAACTGTATATTGCATTAAAGCATTATTTTGAATAAAATAACTTAAATGATAAAAAAATGACCGCCTCACATAACATTTGGAGTATGTAGACTTTTGACATGCATGGCTACTTCTCCCTTCCATTAGTCTAATGGGTCATTTTTTATGTTAGTTAGCAACTGTTATTGGATATCGTCCAAGGCAACACAACTACAATTACCAATGCTTGTTGCGCTCCATCATAAATCTAAGTATAACTTTTACAAGCATTTTCAGCCGTATTTAGATTTTCCGGACAGTTGCCCTCATCTTTATTGTCATATCCGCAACGTTTCGGTCGATGTGCCCTGCGAGCTTGTTGAACTCTGGAACTTTATTGTCGAACTCGGGCGCTTTCATGTTGTAATCTAAAAAAATCGCACTCATAAAAAAATCGCATTATGTGTAGGTAAAACCAAAGAATACATAACAAAAATAAAAATGTAAACATTCTAGAGGAAAAAGCATTAGGTGTATAAGTTAAGAAAATTCACTCAAATGGATTTCAGGTTCAATTCTGACTATGGGCGAAAATAACAAAGAATACTTAACATAACTTAACACTTCATGGTTTTACGGAATGAGAACAATCTACCCCAATAGATTAGAAAACATATTAATTAAGACCTTTCTTGAGGGCAACCGAGTATATAACAATAAAGATGAGAATGGCAGTCTGAAAAATTAAAATAATACAGATTATCAAGCCACATCAAAAAACTAGACTAATAATCTATTGTTTTATTAGTATATATACTTACCCCGCGTCCCACTTATGCATGTATGGCACAAGGTCGTTTAATGTGGGCCTACTTATGAACCGAAGCTCATGGGATGGCAGTCACAAAAAAGGCCTAGATCCCGTCGGCATTCCGCCTCAAGGGGGACACCTCAGGCACTGGGCAATAAACCTAGCCTTGGCACTTTAAATCAAGGGGGCAGGTGTTGCCTGGGATGATGGTCCTCTGGGATCGCGTCGTTAATTATTTTAAACTGTCCAGAGACTGAAACCACAGGACACAGAACATAGATCCCTTAAGGCTTACATAGTTTTATTAATATAGGTTGAAATGTCATGAAAAGGAAGCGTTCCTAACGATGTAATGACGACCCGAAATAAGAAATACAGATTATAGAAATGTGGGCAATTTGACATTTAGATGAGGAATTCATAATCTTGTTTGGTTGTTTTTGTTTTACGGTATATCAACCACAGTGGATTATTTAATGCCAGCAAAGTTTTGAAAGGTTCGTAGTGATAGTTTGGAAGAAACTTTTAAAAACTCATTTTCTATTTAACCCATTAATGGAAAGCTAAGAGGTACTACCACTCCGGGTCAGAGTTAAACTGGGGCAATGGTGAAGAATGGGTGCTCAACATTCCGCAGACCCAAGAACTGGAAACTCAGCATCAGATAGAGTTTAACGTCATTCCCAGAACATGAATGCCCTTAGCCACCGCCTTCTAGCACCCATATGATAAGAAGTGTTGGGACTTGCCATAAGGGCAAGAGGTTGAGACAATCATATAGATGCCATGGCTTGACGTGACAAGCCGCTTGATTGGAGAGGACTTCTCCGACCGCCCGTCTAGCAAGGGCCAAAGTGGTGTGTTGCATGTCATGAACTGCTCAGCCACCTGGGTTCTATCCTTAAGCATTACGGGTTGCCACCCACGGCCAGCAGGTGGCCCCATTGGGTGAGTCTTAGCCCTCTGCAGAGGTGCAGTCGGTGTATTCTAACGCCCCAGCCGACAGAGCGGTCAATAGATAGATGGACTAAATTTACTAGACTATACAAAATACCTACATTATCACATACTAATAGATAGATGGATAGACAGACTTAATAACCACAATATTAACACCGTTTCTGAACATCATGGGATAAGATTAAAAAAAAGTGATGGAAAAAAGTTTCTTAGAAATCAGAGCAACTAACTGGATAATTATACTGACCATACAATACGAAAAGATTGGGGAGGTAGAATCCAACTGATGGATACTCAGTGCTCAGGAGAATGCTTTTGTAATTCTTAGTTAAAACGAATGCCGGTGAAACCAGAAGATTGGCATTAATTAATAAATAAACGAACTGGAGTGAATCAATCTGGTCTTCATCAGTTAAAAGAGGAAAGATGGAAAGTCACTTATATTCATTAAACATAAAATGAACATCTGCTATTGATTCAACTATTTATTATTCACGGAAGAGTTGCCATTTCTATCAGAATATCTCTACCACCTCCCCTCTCTCTCTCTCTCTCTCTCTCTCTCTCTCTCTCTCTCTCTCTATCTATCTATCTATCTATCTATCTATGGATGTATTATTCTATCAGTGGTCAGTAGATCATCATCATCATGTCGCGCTATTAGCACGGATATCCATGACAATCTCTCGCCAACCTTTCCTATCATTCATTTTGCCAGGGAGGTCCTCTGCGCCGCAACCTGCATCTTTGCTTAGTTGGTCAATGTAGGTCCTTGATGGGCGGCCCACACTAGCATGTCCGTGTGTTGGCTTCCACAGGAGAACGTCACTTATGAGCTCATCCTTGCTTCTCCAGCAGTGCCCGGCATGTCTTGTCCGTCTCACTTGTATGGTTTGTGAGATGGGGGGCAGGTGGCCATATAGCTGTTTCGTCGTGGGGTGCTGCTTCCACGATTTATTCAGGACTGCACGCAGCATTCTTGTGCAGCTCCCGTCCAGCTTATTTTCAAGGCGCCTCGTTAGGGTCCAAGTGGTGCATCCGTACAGCAACACTGATACAACCACCGCCTGGAAGAAATGTCGCTTTAGCTTGTCAGCGAGATCGGATTTCCATATTACTGATAATTTGTTTGTGGCCGACCACGCTTTTCCTATGGACTAAATTTACTAGACTATACAAAATATCTAGTCTCACGCTGCAGCCGACAGAGTGGTCAGTATATAAATGGACTAAATTCACTAGACTATACAAAATACCTAGTCTCACGCCCCAGCCGACAGGGCGGGTCACCAAAAGGAATCGTTGCCGACGATGTAATGACGACCCGAAATAAGAAATACAGATTATAGAAATGTGGGCGCTTTGACATTTTGATGAGAAATTCGTAATCTTGACGACAACAAATCATATTAAATGATGGTAGGGATGATGTCGCCGGAATTGGCAGAATGGTAAGAAATTCATCATCTTTCGTAAACATCATTGCTTGTGTAGGAGGACAAATTATTGTATATGACATTCGATTTTCCCAATTCTGTTTATCAAGTTCATAATTTGGCTAACGTTATTCCCAATCGTCCACACGATGATAAGGTCCATCATCTTTGGTCATTAAAAAGGGAAAAGAAAATAGTATAAATGACATTTGATTTGAAAACTCTCAGAAGAGTTTAACGGTTGTGCAAGAGTCTTTGATCTGATGAATCAAAGGAAAATTGTGTCTTTTCAATGACATGACTTTCACCCCACCCCGCCCCACCATCCTTTCTAATACGCATGCTCTTGTGAAATACACTTGATAACAGAATCAAGTAAAGGATTCTTATTCAAACTAGAGATTATTCTGTCTTGTGTTTCATATTTTGAAAATCCATCGTAATATATACGAGGGTCAGTCAAAAACAATGCCATTTTATTTAGGACAAGTATAACTACCAACACAGGAAAGTTTATCATACATCAAAATGAAGCTGGTCCTATGTGGATCACATCCCTACTTCTCCACATAGGTGAGTCAAAAAGTAATGCCATTTTGTTTAGGACAGGTATAATTACCAACACAGGAACATGTATCATACATCAAAATGAAGCTGGTCCTCTCTGGAATAATATCCCTACTTCTCCACATAGTCACCGTTTCTCTCAATAGGAATGTTCCACATTCGAATGAGAACATGTAACCCTGTCCGGTAAAATTATGTTGACTGTTCTTTGAGCCACCCTTTCACTACACTACGCATCTTTTATATTCACTAGATTTAGCTACCACCGACTATTATCCCTTCAGTCCCATGAAAGAGGGTTTGAGAGGCAAACATTATTTCAATGAAACGCCGAAACACGTGTCCGTGGATGACTTATTAATATATATATATATATATATATATATATATATATATATATATATCATCATCATCATCATCATGTCGCGCTATTAGCACGGATATCCATGACAATCTCTCGCCAACCTTTCCTATCATTCATTTTCCCAGGGAGGTCCTCTGCGCAGCAACCTGCATCTTTGCTTAGTTGGTCAATGTAGGTCCTTGCTGGGCGGCCCACATTAGCATGTCCGTGTGTTGGCTTCCACAGGAGAACGTCACTTATGAGCTCATCCTTGCTTCTCCAGCAGTGCCCGGCATGTCTTGTCCGTCTCACTCGAATGGTTTGTGAGATGGGGGGGCAGGTGGCCATATAGCTGTTTCGTCGTGGGGTGCTGCTTCCACGATTTATTCAGGACTGCACGCAGCATTCTTGTGCAGCTCCCATCCAGCTTATTCTCAAGGCGCCTCGTTAGGGTCCATGTGGTGCATCCGTACAGCAACACTGATACAACCACCGCCTGGAAGAATTGTCGCTTTAGCTTGTCAGTGAGATCGGATTTCCATATTACTGATAATTTGTTTGTGGCCGACCACGCTTTTCCTATTCGTGTATTTACATCGCTTTCTGTGGACAGGATATATATATATATATATATATATATATATATATATATATATATATATATATATATATATATATATATATATTACCGCTCTATCACTCTCCTCATAATACTGTACGTTGATTTACTACTGCCTTTTCAAATGTGATACACATTGATATATATACATGAGTGTGTGTGAGTGTTTTTTGTGTGTGTGTGAGAGTGTGTGTTTGTGTGTGTGTGTGTGAGCGCGCGCATACATATGTGTGTGCGCGCGTTGCTAAGCAACAAAATAAATGAAGCACCCAAACTGAAATCTTGCAATGTTTGAAGACAACAGATATGACAAAATTGAATTTGTTGAGTGTCACAGAAAAAAACAAAAAGAAAACGAAGAACTAGAAAATCCCTAAAGTTGTTACACACAGAGACGCAGGGGTTAAGGGTCTGTAGGCTTCGAGCAATTATGTTCGTCAAAGAAAATCTCCAATTCCTTGTTAATCCTCATAAAAAAAAGCCCGAGAGCAATGAAGTCACAAGAGAGGGATCTTCAGATCTATAAGACATAGACGTCACAAGAGACTTTCCTTTGACTGATCAAATGAATCAAAGAAAAATGGTGGCTTTTCAATAACATTACTTTTTCATACTCTTTCTCCTTTAAACCATCTATGTACTCATATCTTTTCCCCTCTTTTTCCTTTCTCTCTCTCTCTATCTCTCTCTCTCTCTCTCTCTATATATATATATATATATATATATATATATATATATATATATATATATATATATAATCATCCATAGTGTTTCAACGTTTACGTCTCATCAGTACGGCTGGATTTTAACAGCTACTTCTACACTTCTAGCCGGGAATGAACCCGACTAAATTTTATATATATATATATATATATATATATATATATATATATATATATATATATATATATTTGGGAATAAAAGGCCTTAAATACCATGGGTATCGTGGTTATGGACCATTTCCACTCGCGAGTATGCTCACGAGCTTCTTCAGACCACTGATATATTTTATTCCAATAAAATATATTCAAATTCAAATATTCAAATAAAATATATCAGTGGTCTGAAGAATCTCGTGAGCATACTCGCGAGTGGAAATGGTCCATAACCACGATACCCATGGTATTTAAGGCCTTTCTATTCCCAAATAACTTTGCTCTGTTTACAATAATTAAATATTGAGCTCTCACACGGAACCTGAATTCTACAACAAACTACTGGTAGAGAATTAGGACCCACCTAGAATCACCTTGTACCAAGAAACTTGGTACCGCACCAAAGTATATATATATATATATATATATATATATATATATATATATGTGTGTGTGTGTGTGTGTGTGTGTTGTGTGTGTGTGTGTTTGTGTGTGAATGTGTTTCCGATGCTGGAGGTACAATTTTCTCATAAATTTTAAGATTCACTTGGTTTAGTCTCACATTTCCCTTGTTCGTTTATTCAGCTTGATATATATTTAAATCCCTTGATTAGTGCGATTTTGAATATATATATATATATATATATATATATATATATATATATATATATATATATACAGAAATGTTTGGCTCAGGAAAATAACTATTCTAGCATAGGAAACGCTACTTGATTACCTGGCAGAGCACAATGTTCCTATTATCTCTTTGAATCAGCAGGAGCTTAGTATATTTATATATATATATATATATATATATATATATATATATATATATATATATATAAGCTTAATATATATATAATATATATTAGCTTAATATATTCATTTATATATATATATATATATATATATATATATATATATGTATATAGCGAAAGTGAGAGATAGATAGAGAGAGAGAGAGAGTGAAAGAGAGGACAAAGGGAGAGATAGCAAGGAAGACAGAGGGAAAGAGAGAGAGAAGGGGAGAAGGAGAGATAGAGAGACCTGACGTGCAATATGCAGTAATTTCATATTAACGAAATGATGCAAACTAATTGAAATGTTACCTTTATTATTTGCAACTCAGAAATATATCCACGCGAATATATATATATATATATATATATATATATATATATGGGTGTGTTTATGTGTGTGTGTGTACGAATTTGGGAATATGCGGTTTATATGCTGTAGTATGCGAATGTGATACCTCAGTCGGTTTGTAACCATCTCTCTCTCTCTCTCTCTCTCTCTCTCTCTCTCTCTCTCTCTCTCTCTCTCTCTCTCTCTCTCTGTGTGTGTGTGTGTGTGTGTGTATGTAAGTGTGTGTGTATTTGTGTTTGTGTGTGTAGATATTCATTTACACTTACAGACATACACAAACACATCTGCACATACACACGCATATATGTATATATATATAGACATATATATATGTATGTGTATGTGTGTATATGTGTGTATCAGAAAGAGAGAGAGATAGAGAGGGAGAGAGTGTGTTAGAGAGAGAGAGAGAGAGAGAGAGAGAGAGAGAGAGAGAGAGAGAGCTGCCAGGCAATATGCACCAATTTCATAATAACAAAAGATTTGCCGACTAAACGAAATATTGCCCTCATTCTATGTAACTCTGTGGGTGGCACACTTTGATGATACCATAATTCCGCAAAATAGACTTCACACGGATATAAAGAAATCTCAGTCGCTTTATTAAAATTAGTTGGATAATTTCAAGTTTGTTCTTAAAATCCTAAAATTTTGAATTCGTTCAATTTCTCTAATCACCTGGCATTCATTTCAGTGCGCATGCGTTCAACGTTTTTAGATGTTCTCCTTCTTGACAATATTACAAGACCTGATTTCCCGCCAGTAATTATGTGGGTTTTCCTCATTAATGTATTCCCAACAGGATTCCTAATCATTCAATTATTTTTTTGCCGACGAATGTACAACCATGATTTTTATAAACATCCTATATATTTATGCAAACATGCATCTACACACGCCCCCCACACGCACTCACACTCACACACATATACATATATATGTGCGCGTGTGTCTATTGATATCTATAAGTAAATAGTGCTATTATTGTTGAAAGAACATGTATATCTAGCGTACACATGAAGTCAATGGCTCTTGGTTACTGAAGGTTTCTCGCCTATGTTATTCTCAAAACAAGACACATATGTGAGAAACTGTCAGTTACCAAGCGCCGTTGATTTCATACCACGCTAACAAACTAACTAAATAAATATCTAAAAAACTAACTATATATATATGTATATATATATATATATATATATATATGTGTGTGTGTGTGTGTGCGTGTGTGTGTGTGTGTGAGTGTGTGTATGTGTATGTGTTTGTGTGAGTGTATGTGTGTGTGTGTGTGTGTGTGTGTGTGTGTGTTTGGAAATTGAGGAAAAAAAATCGGATAAAACAACACAACAACTTAATTCGCAAAAGATCGAGGTGAAATATCATTTAAATGTAGTTGTGTTATTTTATTCGCATTTTTGTTCTATCTTCAACCATATGTAAATCGTAAAGTCGTCGGGGCGACCTAAAGTTGGTATCAGCCAATCAGCGAGGGAGTCTATCGCCTTTTCACTAGCGCTAGACCAAGGAGATTGGTTTTTTGGTATCTGAGGTGGAGCGCCACACCTACCATCAGCTCCTCACTTTACCGCACAGTTACCTATGCTATTCATACGCTGAGTTGGTGAGGGCCGGTATCGAACTAGAAACCATATGGTTTCTAGCCGAACACTCTACCGAATATATATATAGAGATTCTTCAGGAATCCGGTGTAAATTGTAAACTAATAGTTTAAATTGTGTGTGTTTGTGTGTGTCTCTGTGTGTGTGTGTGTGTGTTGATATGTTTACCAACCCCTCTGCACGATAGGATGCGACACAAGGTCAATTTCTTAGGCGGAGTTTATCAGTTTTGAGTTCAATTTTTTCCTTCTCCTAGACTACTTCCCTAGCCAAGGTTAAAGAGTCCCATCTGTCCTACTATTTAGCCATAGCTGGAGATAGAGAGAGAGGGAGAGAGAGAGAGAGAGAGAGTATCTGGATTCCTACTTTTCCCAAGGGTATTAGTGTTATATGAAATGCAAACAGCCTCGTCCAGGATTTGAACTCGTGTGGACGAGTCCATTTCTTACGAGTCTATTACACGAGGCACATCTATTTGTATGTGTATAGTATATGATATCCCTGACTTTTCCTTTTGTGTTTTTGTATAGGTTTAATATTTATAGAATCATAACGGAGATTCTATGCTATATAAGTAAAGTAAAGTCGTCGGGGCGGTCTAAAGTCGGTATCAGCCAATCAGCGAGGGAGTCTATCCCCTTTTCACTAGCGCTAGACCAAGGAGATTATTTTAGCGTCTGAGGTGGAGCGCCACACCTACCATCAGCTCCTTACTTTACCGCACAGATCCCTGTGCTACTCATACGCTGAGTTGGCGGGGCCGGGTATCGAACTAGGAACCTTGTGGTTTCTAGCCGAACACTCTACCGACTGAGCTAACCCAGCCCATATAAAAATCTAAAAAAAGCGAAAGAAATGATTAAAGAAAGGATGAAATAATGAAGAAATATAAGAAAGAAAACTGAGAGAAACAAAAAAGATATTGTTACGCGAGGAAATAAGTTATCTGAGGAGATAAATCCAAATCAGTGAGGGGGAAAAACAACACGAGAGATAACAGAGAGATAACATAGGTGAATTTATAGCAGAGAGAGGGGGAGAGAGGGGAGAGAGTCAGATAGAGAAAGTGAGAGGGGGAGATAGAGGGAGAGACACAGAGAGAGTGAGATAGAGAAAGAGAGCGGGATAGAGAGAAAGAGAGAGAAAAGAGAAAGAAAGAGAGATCGAGGAGATAGAGATGGAGTGAGAGAGAGAGAGAAGGGAGGGAGAGAAAGAGAGAGGGAGGGAGGGAGGGAGATAGAGATGGAGTGAGAGAGAGGGGGAGGGAGAGAAAGAGAAAGAGAGAGAGGAAGAGAGAGAGGAGAGACGGACAGAGAGAGAGGGAGAGAGGGGGAGAGACAGACAGGGAGGGAGAGATAGAAAAGAGAGAGGGAGAGAAAAGAGAGAGGGAGAGAGAGAAAGAGAGAAAGAGAGAGAAGAAAGAGAGGGAGGGAGAGGGAGGGAGGGAGATAGAGATGGAGTGAGAGAGAGAGGGAGAGAAAGAGAGAGAGGAAGAGAGGGAGAGACGGACAGATAGAGAGAAGGAGAGATAGAGAAAGAGAGAGAGCGAAAGAGAGAGAAAGAAAGAGAGAGAGGGAGAGAGGGAGGTAGTGATGGAGTGAGAGAGAGAAGAGAGAGAGAAGAGAGAGAGAAAGAGAGTGATAGAGAGAGAGAGAAAGAGAGAGAGGGACAGAGAGAGAGAGACAGACAGAGAGAGAGAGGGAGAGAGAGAGGGGGAGAAAGAAACAGACAGAGACAGAGAGAGAGGGGGAGAGAGAAACAGACAGAGACAGAGAGAGAAACTGACAGAGACAGAGAGAAACACAGAAATACAGGGAGAGTCATTTATAATGTAAAAGAGAGATAATTTTGTAGAGAAAAAAGATAAGGAACGAGAGAGAGAGAACGGAATTACACGAGAAATCCCGAGAATCGAGGAATAATAGAAGATTGATAATTGTACGAGTTGAAGTGAAGCTCTCCGAGTTTACCGATTCTGTCGACCGAGATGCAATGCAGGCACCCCTCTGGCGACAGTCACTGAAGACTTAACCCAATAAGAAGGCCTTAGCCCATTAGTTGAAGCCGATTAAGAATTGACAAGGCAGGTTTGGTGGGGTCAGGAGTTGGACTAACCACCATTGGCAACAGCTTTCTTTTCAGTTTCTCTCCCATCTTTGGAGTTGATGAAGACCGGACAATTGCTTGATCGAATACCCCTGACTTCTAGCCACCCTCATCTCCCGACCAGATTGGCTTTTCCCTTGCGGGCATGGTTAGGACCTCAGCAGAAAGTGGAGCAATTGACAGAAAGGTTGGAACTTGTACATTATCAATTGTGGGAGGGCAATTGCTGTATTGTATAAATCTGATAGGTTGATGTTAAGGCCCCCGAAAATATACATTTTCTGTTCAAACCTAAGTTTAAGGCTGTTGTTACCAACTGCCTAAAGATATGTATTTACCAACCCCTCCGCGGAAGCAATATGTGACACAAGGTCAAATGTATGACATAAACTCATTTCTAAAATCCTTATCTATTATGAAAACAGCATCCCAAATAATCTGTAGATTTTAGTGTTTATTCCAAGAATAAAAACATTATACCTTATTCTTCTTTATCAAGAACTAGAAGTGGATACCCAGCGACGCCTGGGTAGAGGGAGGGGAACACTGATGTATAGATTTGTTTACTTTTGAGATTAAGAAATGCTATTTCTATGTATATTTTGATTTTAAATATCTTTGAATATAGATAAAATCTTCATAATTTTTGCCCTTAAAGCAAGAACCGGTGATATTTAAAGTATATATATATTTACTTTGTCGTTAATTGTATTATTCTCGTCATTTCATCCGGACATTCATACATACACACAACTGCCCTTTATAGTTTGTATAGATAAAACAGTTTTATAACTGTTGGTCGGGATTAGTATACGATGACTGTATTCTCACCCAGAAAAGAAGTGTCATAGATATTACTCAAAATTGCATCTGGTAGTGAGGCTCAAGTTCTGAAGCTCTGGAAAATGTGAAGTACACCTTCATTGCCATTACTCCCAAGTCTACTCTCACCCGGAGTGGTTGTACCTGTAACGGTCTAAAATATAGGTCAAATAGATCTGTTTGAAAAATATTTTTATTGGATATGAATAGCAGATATCATATAACTCTGTGAGATTAAGAAACTACAAAGAAAATATAAATATGAACAAAATTCCCTAACCTCCAGGCATAAAATAGCCCCAAACGATTTGACATGTATTTAAATCAATCAATCAATGACTATAGTTTAGCGAGGTTTTTCCTTTATGTATAATAACTTCATATTAACCACATGGGATATTATCAATACAGGACTATGTTAAATACCACCCTGTCGGCTGGGGCGTTAGAATTCACCGACTGCACCTCAGCAGAGGGGTAAGACTCCCTCAATGGGGCCACCTGTTGGCCGTGGGTGGCGACCCGTTATGCTTAAGTATAGAGCCCAGGTGGATGAGCAGTTCATGACGTGCAAGACTCCCTTTGGCCCTACCTTGGGCTATACGGGCGGTTGGAGAGGCCTCCTCCGATCAATCGGCTGGCCACGTCAAGCCCTAGCACCTATATGATTTCCCAACCCTATTGCCCTTATGGCAAGCCCCAACCCCTTTTTATCATATGGGTGCTAGAAGGCGGTAGCTGCGGGTCTACATGTCCTGGGAATGACGTTAAACTCTATCTATGAAGGGGTGCTCCACATTCCCCAAACCTCCAGAACTGGAACCTCACCATCAGATAGAGTTGAACGTCATTCCCAGGACATGAAAACCCTCAGCCACGCCTTCTAGCACACATATGTTGGGACTTGCCATAAGGGCAATAGGGTTGGGGCAACCATATAGGTGCTAAGACCGGACATAACCATCCGATTGATCGGAGGGGGTCTCTCCGAACGCCCGTCTAGCCTAAGTAAGGGCCTAAGTGGCGTGTTGCATGTCATGGACTGCTCAGCCACCTGGATAGATGGCTAAATTTACTAGACTATACAAAATACCTACATTCTCATATACTAATAGATAGATGGATAGACAGACTTGATAACCACAATATTAATACCGTTTCTGATCATCATTGGATGAGATTACTTCAAAAAGTGACGAAAAAAAATTTCTTAGAAATCAGAGCAACTTAAATGGATAATTATACTGACCAACAATACGAAAAGATTGGGGAGGTAGAATCCAACTGATGGATACTCAGTGCTCAGGAGAATGCTTTTGTAATTCTTAGTTAAAACGAATGCCGGTGAAACCAGAAGATTGGCATTAATTAAATAAACGAACTGGAGTGAATCAATCTGGTCTTCATCAGTTAAAAGAGGAAAGATGGAAAGTCACTTATATTCATTAAACATAAAATGAACATCTGCTATTGATTCAACTATTTATTATTCACGGAAGAGTTGCCATTTCTATCAGAATATCTCTACCACCTCCTCTCTCTCTCTCTATATATATATATATATATATATATATATATATATATATATTGTCTCTATCTATCTATATATCTATCTATCTATCACAGGCACTGCCAAAATCCGTTTTTTTCAACGGAAACTTAACCCTACCAACGATTGAAAAAAAATTACAAAAAATCAAGGAATTATCCAATTACAGTGTTGATTTATCAATGAATTAATCTTATAATGCATTAGTTATTTTATTTTAAAAAACTGTCAGATTTTTTTCAGCTTATTTAAATATAATAGTTTAAAATGTATTAAAAATGAATTACATGTGTAATATAATTTTGCTTTTTTTTACCGATACTCATTATTATTTTTACTACTGAATAGTGAGTTCGATCCTCGTTGTATGCCCCATAACTGCGACTTTGTGTCACATCCTGTCAGTGGCGAATGGGTTGTATAAATACCTACGAAGTCTCATCGTGGTGTAATTGTTAGCACACCAGTCTCGCTGATCCATTACAAGTTAATAGCGTGTTTGATCTCACTTGATACCTCATAAGTGCTACCCGGGACAAACGGGTTAGTTAAATACCTACACGTACCTTTCTTCTCACATACCAATAGATAGTTGGATAGATAGAGATATACAGATAGGGGAAAGAGAAGCGCGTGGTGTAATGGTTAAAGTCATGGGAAATGGACTCGTCGCCCAGAGTTCAAATCCTGGACGTGGTAATTGCACTTCACTTAGCGCTAATACCCTTGGGAAAGGTATGAATCCTACTCTCCATCCAGCTATGGATAAATAGTAGTACAGAATGGGCTCTTTAACCTTGGTCAGGCAACCGGTCTAGGAGAAGGAAAATTCTGTATTCAAACCTGTTGAACTCCGCTTAAGAAATTGACCTTGTGTCACATCCTGCTCATGCGGGTGGTGGGCGTTGGTATATATATATATATATGGTGGACTCTCCTATCGAGAACGATAGATGAGGGTCAGCAGTGAGTGATTTGATTCCTCCCATGTTGGGCATGCTGTCCAGAAGACATTTTATGTTTCCTCGAGTGTGACAGCAGCCCAGCCCTGCTGCGAGCCATGAAGCCACACTGACAAACGATTAACGTATTTGTTAATATATATATATATATATTATATATATATATATATATATATATATATATGGGAAAGAGATAAAGATGGATGATGGATAATAGGAACATACTGAGGTAGACATGAATATACTTAGAAACAGTGAGCTCCTGAGATTCCAGCGCTACAATGCATCCCTAACAGCGGGTACGCAAAATAATAATCATAATAATCAGGAACTCAACCACGTACAAGTTTTTAGCCACCCCAAAGCGGCCTATCCATCGACGTCTCGATAAATGCATAAGACTTGACTGGCAATCAGCAAACCCATCCTGATCACGACACATTTTTCACTTCAACCGCCACAATGACTGGAAATGAGTTCAAGGCTCTGACTATGCACAAAACCCCCAATGAGGATGCCCATCACGTGGATGTCATGTAGGGCAGGCGTCATTTACTCCTATTGTCTTGAGAAAACTTTGTTACGTCTTTCGAATGCAGACGCGCCTCGCTCTCGGCAGGATTGTAGCACCGCTAGGTGGCGTTGGCGTCTGTACGTCGTATTCTCTAATGGGGAGACTGAGTACAATATAGATAAATACACGAAATAATACTAAAACTAAAAATATTCAAAATATTAGAATAAGAACAGACAAAAACATACGTTCCGTCTAGGCTTGATTCGTGGCTGAGATACTTATGCATTTTTTTTCACTAGCATCAGAGGTCGGTATCTATGTCCAGAAAAGGAAAAAAAGAAAAAGAAAAAAGAAAAAGAAAAAAAAGAAATAAACAACAACAGAATTTCGAATGCTGAATGCTTAAAGACCAGAAGAAATGCCACCAATTTAAAATTGCCGGAATACAATATTCAGGACTTAATGTGACAGCTTCAAATATTTCTCCATATTTAATGTTTCTTGGCTGACATAGTTGCATATTTTTATTGGTGCCAGTTATCTGTGTTCGATCTCAGAAAAAAAATCAGGATATTCTAATTATACAGTTGGATGCCGTGGTGTAATGGGTAGAATCGTTTGAAATGGACTCGTCGACCCGAGTTCAAATCCAGGACGAAGCTGCAGTTCGCATAGTGGTAATACCCTTGGGAAAGGTATGAATCCAATTACTCTCCCTCCAGCTATGGTTAAATAGTAGGGCATACTGGGCTTTTTAACATTGGTTAGGCAACCAGTTTAGGGGAAGAAAAACACTGAATTCAAACCTGTTAAAGTCTGCTTGTGGGGTCACTACTAGAATAGACTCTGTCCTAATCAGTGATGTATTTTACTAATTAAAAAAAACAAGTTTTCTGTAATGAAAGACGCAAAACAATTTTCCAATGTGTTATCTGCATTATTAGGACTATTGTCCCCATCTTCATTGTTATTTGTACAACGTTTCGGCCGATATACCCTGCGGCCTTCTTCAGGTATTTCTTGTCGGACTCGGGAACCTTCTCGGACTCTGGAACCTTCTTGTTGAACTCGGGAACTTTCTTGTCGTAATCAGGAGCCATCACGGAACTTTGAACCTAACCCTTTATTTAGTCCACGTTCCATCATGGCTCCCGATTACTCGTTCCCGAGTCTGAAAAGAAGGTTCCCGAGTCCGAGAAGGTTCCCAAGTCTGACAAGAAACACATGAAGAAGGCCGGAGGGCATATCGGCCGAAATGTTGTACAAATAACAATGAAGATGGGGACAATAGTCCGAATAACGCAGATAATACTAATCTTCAAGCCTCATCTCAAACATTCAGAGAAATAATCTTCCAGTGCTTTTTGTTGTTGATTGTCCTATGATTGAATAAACTAAGATAATGAATGTGCACTTCCCTTACACGCGGTCTAATGTCCGGCTAAACATAGATTCGCTAAATTTGGGATTAAAGTATCACCGGGACATAGCTAGAGAGATAGATAGGTAGATTTTTATGGTGTATATGATCTCTGTTAATATAAATATGTGTCAAGAGTATTTCCTTGAAATTACAAATAAATATGTCAGCTTGAACGTTATACAGTTGGAAGCCGTGGTGTCAGGGTTAGAATCGTAGGAAATAGACGCGTCAATCCGAGTTCAAATCCTGGGCGAGTTACAGTTGCATAGCACTAATACATTTGGGAAAGGTATGATCCCTACCCAGCTATGGGTAAATAGTAGGGAAGACTGGGCTCTTTGATTTTGGTTAGGCAACCCGTCTAGGAGAATGAAAACTCTGAATTCAAACCTGTTAAACTCAGCTAAAACATAAGTTCTCTTCAGCTGAATGACGCAGAACAATCTTCTAATGATTTTTTTTGTTGTTGTTTGCTCTATTATTGAATAGACTAAGTTTTTTTGTATATCCACATAATACATAATACATTGTTTATATTTTTGCATCGTTAAATCAATTAAATTTAATGTAGACAAAGCTTACGACTACCGGCTTTTTTTTTAATTCTTGAAAAATCAATTCATGATTCGATTTTAATGAAAATTTTCATAAATACTTACATTTTGATAGAAATATGTGTGAAAATTTCATCATATACATATTTTTAAAAAAATCAACTATAATTATTTGACATATCGTATTTCCCTTGAACAAAGACGTAATTCATTTTGTAATCTAATTGATGATAAAAATAATAACCCTGCCACTTTTACTCAAGCTGAAAATTCAAATGGATATATGCTCAGTTGGTAGAGCGTCCGGCTAGGAACCACAACTTAGAGAGACAGAAAGAGACAGAGACAGAGACAGTAGATAGTACAGATGATGAGATGATTATGGTTCTTACTTGTTAACCTCTGCTTACTTCGTCTGACACAGCCGCCATGTTCTCTGGGTTGACTTCTCTCTGGGGCTTTCTGCTTGGGGTGGATCTTCTTTGTTTATTTCTTCGGTCATTGCTTCTTTTAATATTAATTCAACAAACAAGACGGTTGTTTTCTAAAAAAAAGCTTTTATTTCACAACCCTGCCCATATTGATTCCGCCACGAGGGGAGATGGACGTCGAGAGCTGTCAACAACGCCAACACTCCTCGAAAGTCTGGTAGCATCTGAAACTAATTTTCACGCTTCTGTAATGGCGCGTTTTCTACGGGGTCAAGTAAAATGGTTACTAACCAGTAATTGTCCATAGGACCTCATTATTCAAACTATTCGAACTACAGGTACGTATATAAATCGTAAGCTGCTTATGAAATTATGTAACAAGTTAATGAATATTTAATTATCTTACACACGAACTAATGTCTGGATAGCTTTAGTAAACTTGGGATTAAAATACCACCAGGATATAGATAGATAGATAGATAGATAGATAGATAGATAGATGTTTATGGTATATTTGATCTCTCTTACCCCTAAATATGTTTCCTGAATGTATCCTGGAAATTACAAATGAATATTTCAGTGTTAACGTTTTTCTTTTTTTAGTCAAACCTTTTTTTCATGCAGTTGTCGTAATACACAAGTGGGAAAAAAGCCCGCAAACCGATGTTGTTTTGAAAAAGAAATATCCAGAAAAATATTAAATAACTTTGGAAAGATGTAATTAGAAATATTCAATTTCAACAAGTATTTATCTGAGAAAATTGAAATGATAACATGAGTTGAAATAATTATTTGATTAAATAATTCATTCCAACTGACGAGTAAAACGGGAAAAACAACAACATATAAGTTTTCTGGAAACTCTTTTCGTTTCTCTGGAAAGGAAAATATTAGTCCTCAATTTCAATACAGCTGATGACTGTTTTCTAAAAGATAAACATCCATATTAACTTTTCTGTAAAATGTTATTTTTCCTTAAAATCAAAGATTTCAGAATTTCATTTTCTGTAATGGAATATTATACAATATTATTAGGTACTAGAAGTGGCTACCCAGCGTTGTCTGTGTAAATAAGGGTAACCCTGGTATATTGATTTGCTTACTTCTGAGATTTACAAATGCTGGACAATTTTAAGTAGAATTTCAATGTTATTTCTATGTATATTTGATTTTCAAATATTTTTGAATATAGATCAAATCTTCATAATTTTTGCACAAAAAGCAGGATCCGCCGATATTTAATGTGTATATATATTTATTTTGTCATCAATTGTTTTATTTTCGTAGTTTCCTCCGGACATACATACACACCAACTCTCCTTTATATATGTTTAGATTATTGATGAACTCTATCAGCAGGAGCTGTAGAATACACCTAATGCTCTTCTGCTGAGGGAAAGACCCCCCCCCACCCAACGGAAACACGTGTTGACCGAGGGTAGCGACCGTATTTCCTGATAACAAGATTGTAGTAGTAAGTGGTATGTAAATAGTTTATATTTTACTGAAACAGACAATAAGGGCCACAGCTTCCTATTACTCACCTTTCTTTCTTTCTTTCTTTCTTTCTTCCTTCCTTTTTTCCATTTTCATGTGTTGTACGTTTTTTCTTGCCTTTCTTTCCTCACAATTACAACGGTATGGTCTATTATTTAATTAATTGATGTCAGGGCATAACAATTGAACACATGTATTCATATATTATGGATGAAAACGGAATGGTTCATTATTCATCAGAGGTGAGGACAGTGTAGGTACTAGTGTATTGATATGTAGATTCTGCATGACACAGGTCGAGAAATGTTAAGATCTACGAAAAATCAGAAATAGGAATTAAAAAAAAAAAATTCAGAGTAATGTTTATGACGTCAGGTAAAACTCAAAATAAACTCATCAACAAGAAATAAAAATTGGTTGAAGTTTAGAAAAACAAATTTAAAATTGCAGCTTTGTGTAAAACTTTGACTTTAAAGTCACCATGCTAGCTTACACAGACACACATATACACAGACACACACGATAGATCACCGAAGTTAAGCAGCGGTAAGTCAGTTCAATATTTAGATAGGTGACCATTTAACCATAAAGTACTTTAAGCAATCTGATTGTAATAAGTAATTGAGAGTTAACTCCCCTATTTTATTATTACCCCCCTTTTGGAGAACTCGTTGGTGTTTCTAAGAGTATACTGTAGCATTATTCTAAGTAGAATAAAGCTTTCTTAAGCCGATCCGTGTTTTCGTTTATCATTACACTGATTTAAAAACGAATAGATTCGGCATTAAATGACCCGAAAAAGATTGATATATCGTAAAATAAAATCAACGAACCAACACACACGCGTACATACACTCACACAAACATAGACATGTGATACTACATGTTTGCATATACCATATTTTCTGTGTTCTGTATGTATTTAACAGACCCTACTACACGAGCAGAATGCGACACAAACTTTTTTAGCGGAGAACAATTGATTTGAATTCAGAGTTTTCGTTAGACCAGTTGCCTTCCCAAATTTAAAGAGCCCTAGTTTGTACAAATAGTTACTTATAGTCATTGGAAAATTAATTGGATTCATATTTTTCCCAATGGTAAATATCTAAAAATCATCCTATCATGGTATAATGGTTAGTAAGTTAGTTTTGCCGATCCAATTCTATTGAATAGGAAGTTTAATCCTCGCAGGATGCCCCATATTTACGAATTTGTATCGCATCCTATGTAAAGCTAATGGTATTAACAAGAGGTGAAATGCATATAGCCTCGTCGGGTATTTGAATTCCATGTCAAATCATCCAGAAAAAAGTAAAATTGTCACCCACCCTCTTCATCTTTTCTGAAATTTGGTAACTTAAAATTGGTTAACTTTAAGATTTTTGATAGCATTTTTGGATTCCTTTTATGAAGCAATTTTTAGGAGTAGGGAAGCTCTAGAACTCATTTTAAAGACAAAAATAGATTAAAAATTCTCTATTTTTTTTGTTGATCACCTCACATTTTGAGAGCTAAAAGTCGACATAATTCCGCCAATTTTTTTGAATTGGAAGCTCAAAATTTGGGGGATTGTCTAACTTTATCATAATCCACACTCGGACACAATTTCAGAAAAATTGAAAGATGTGGGTAACATGGCCTGGATGATTTGACATGAAATTACCCGTACCCCAGTCCGTTTGTTACGGTGTTTCCTATTTTATATCACGTAATGCGCATATTTTTCCTTCATGTTTGCCCCTCCTCAAAACGAACCCTT
>CM042157.1:4390161-4402661 GCA_023376005.1 Doryteuthis pealeii
AACCGTCCGTCTATTTTAGACGATGGCATAGTTTTTTTTCTTCCCTCTCACTTACAGCTACGTGAGTGGCTGAACAGACCGATCCTCGAATGGCAGTCTCTGGTGCAATGGCTGCAAACAAAAGGTGATGCTTTCTGTGGGTGTTGGGGGTGCTGCTGTTTCTTTTTTCTTTTAGCTCTTTTTTCTGTGGCAGCTTTTTTCCTCTCTTCTTCACTTCTTTTTGTTCCTTGTTTCACGAGGAGGCGCCAGGTTGCACGGTCTTCTGCACAAGCCTCCCACGTGTCTATGTCGATGCGGCATGTCTTCAGGTCTCTCTTGCAGACATCTTTGAAGCGTAGGCGTTGTCTCCCTGTCGGTCGGGTGCCCTCGACTAGTTCACCATAGAGTAGATCTTTGGGTATGCGGCCTTTGTTCATGTGTGTGTGTGTGTGTATGTGCGTGCGTATGTGTGTGTGTGAGGAGGAAAGGATTGGGTAAATCCAACAAAATGTAGTTGAGAAATCCAATAAAATATGGAGGTAAAATGTGCACAAAACAACACAACAACTAAATTCAAATGATATTTCACCTCGGTATTTTGCGAACCTCTTTCGAATTTAAAGACAAAAGGGGTTCCACAGTCTACTTTTATGCCGAAAAAAGATGAGGGGGGGGCTAAATAGTTTTTTTTTTCTAAATCACAAAACTTATAAAATACTCCAAGACAAAAATATTCAAATCCCCAGCTTTCACAAACCTCCCCAGACACCACTAACGCACCATCAAACTATTAAATTTCTTCAATGGCAACAGATGACCCCATAAAAGTACCATACCCCACAAATAAACCCATTACCCACTTTTCCGTCACTTCCTCACTCACAAATCCAACTCTTTTTATTCCTTTTGCATCTCATCTTATCACTATGTAAGCTCCTTCATCTTCTCCTTGACCAAAACATTACATTTTCAGCATAAAAGTGGACTTCAAAAGAACCGAGGCGAAAATAATTTGAGTTTAGATGTGTTGTTTTATCCATATTTTTACCTATATTCCACTACACACATATACACACACACAAACACTACATTATATTATATATATATATATATATATATATATATATATATATATATATATATATATATATATATCAGTGAGAAATAGTCGTTTGTATACTAGGCTGCCGTATACTAATTGATTGATAGGTGTCCCCGTTATAAGGAAAAATAAAACAGACGGATAAGTCTGCTTGACACTTGACAGTTGGGTGTGAGGCCATCTGTCAGCAGAGTCGTAATTATTCCAGAACGATAGTAATTTAGTATTAGTACGGCTTGAAAACTTACACATGACAGCCGACTTTAGTGAAACACTAAATTAACTCGGTTAGTACAAATTAATTGAAAATCAATGTGCTTGTCTTTTTCTGTCATCATCCCATTAAAAACAACGATCTTTCTTTTATTCGTGCAATCTTCTGATTGGTTGATTGATTTAATGGCATGTCAACACGTCAAAGCTTAATTTATGCCTATATATATATATATATATATATATATATATATATATATATATGCATGAGCCAGCCTCTTAAGGATTTTTATGAATTTTTACAAAATTTTTTAAAAGCGTTTCGAGCTTTTAGTCGACATAGATTTATTACGGAATGACGGTTTGTTGAGTTTTTTTCTTTCTTTGAAAGTTAAATACTGCTCTTTATTTAATCTAATTTATTGATTATTATACATTGAGCTCTCATTAGGTATTTATAAAAATCCTTGTATGGATATATATGTTTGCACCTACAACAGCATACAGTAAGGTTATACTGTGAGATTTTGAAGATCCCAGGTTTAATCATTACTTACTACCAGTCAGGTGGATAACCCCCCCCACACACACACATACACATATATATATTATATATATTATATATATATATATATATATATATATTCATAAAATAGCTGCTACCACGTTTTCATTGTAGCAACATTAGTTAATCCACAAGGGCTCAATATATTTCGTAAAATATAGAGCATTTATTTTTTGTAGAAAAAAGTTTTTATCTTTACCACGGTTTCGGTGATAAATGTACATCTTCCTCTGGATAGTTGTCTTGAGGAGGGTGTACCTTAAAGACCGAAACCGTGATCGAGATAAAACCTTTTTCTACAACTATTATATATATACATTTTCGTGCATGTTTTCTTGAATCCAACCATATATATATATATATATAATATATATATATATATATATATATATATATATATATATATATATATATATATAAGTAAAGAAATAACAAAAGACTTAGAGATTTAGCTTATAGTCTATTTCAGGGAGCTTAGACTATAATGCTAAATCTCTAAGTCTTTTGTTATTTCTTTACTTATATATTTGCTCTGTGACTCTAACATTAAGAGCACACATTGAGCTCTCCAACTGCGACAGGTTTTTTAAATAAAACTTTTGTGTCGTAAGGAAGATTTCTTCTCTGGACTTTTGGATTATATATATATATATATATATATATATATATAAACAATTTCTTCAAATAAGAAATTTTCTCCTGACGATGACCTAAGGTCGAAACTAGTTGAGAATAAACAACATACACGAAATATTCCTGATTGTCTTATTACTTTTTGTTCATACTATATATATATATATATATATATAGCGAGAGAGAAAGAAGTAGAGAGAGAGAGAGTGAGGTAGGGATATATATATATATATATATATATATATATATATATATATATATATAGAGAGAGAGAGAGAGAGAGAGAGAGAGAGAGAGGGGAGAGTGAGTGAGAGAGAGAGAGAGAAAGAGAGAAAGAGACGTATACATTCAACAATATTTGGTTAGTGCAGAACGAGAATACATCTTCCCGTTTTTCTGAATATTCTTCTTATAAAATCATCAATTCACTGCTGGAGATCTCAGTTCGTTTCATAGCTATCTCCTGTTTTTGATTAACGAATTTCTCCTTTTATAAAAAAAAAATCCTATTGCACATCATCAACCTACATTGTGTTGTTTATCATTTATTATACTTATATATATTTCATAAATTCTAATGTTTTGACATTTCCACAACAATTTTAAATAATTGTGTTTTCGTTTCTATCAAAAACATTTCTTGTTCACTTAGTCTGTCAACTCATCAACGCATTGTTGAAGTCTGCAATCATTCAAATACGTCAATCATTCTCGGTGCCAAGATTTCAAATTTCATTACATCTATCTATCTATCTATCTATCTATCTATATATATATATATATATATATATATATATATATATATATATATATATACATATATTTATTTGAGAATGGAAATGAGTAACCTACTCGAGTTTCATCGATAGATTCTTCAGGGTTACTTTTAAATTAATCGAGTTTACGATTAATCTTTGGTGTTATAAACATGCCCGTTGGAATGGGACTTAAATTCAGTAGAGGAACGCTTGTTTACATTTTCGTAGACCAGGAACGTTTTAAAAATTTGAATTAATTTATGGGAATTATTTTTTCAATTATTATTTAATAAAAGATATGTTATGGGTTGTATTAATAGTTAAAAAGTTGAAAATTTAAAATTATTTAATAACTAGTTTAATTTGGTTTGAGAGTATTTAAAAAATACAGGTTGTGTATGCTACGATAATAAAAATAAAAATAAAAATAAAATAAAGTGGAAAATAAAAATAAAAAAATAAATAAAAAAAATAATAAATAATAATAATAAATAATAATAAATAATAAAGTGAAAATAAAGGTGAAAAATATGTTAAAATTTAAAATTTAAAATTTAAAAAAAAAAAAAAAAAAAATTTTAGGGAACGGTGTTTATACAAAACAAGGATTTAATTTTTATTTTAACTGGGATTAAAATTAGAATTATGCAAAGCAAAGAGATAGTTGGATAATTGAAATACTATTTTTGGTTTTATTATTTTGGGTTATTTACTGAAATTTAAAATTTTAAAATCTTAAAATTTAACATTTAATATTTTAGCTAACTTAATACTTGAGTCTTAAGGTATATACATATATTTCCTTTTTTTTTCCCTAAATTTTTAAGTTTACGGTTTGCTGCCGCATGATTTCGTTTATAACTGGTGTTTACTGTTTTAAATGTTGAAGTAAAATTAGTGTAATTTATTTAAATTGCAAATAAATAATAATAAAAAGATTTAAAATTAATAATAAACACTAAAACTGATTGAGTAAATTAAAAAATAGAGTTAAAAATAATAATATTAAATTTAAATTTAAACAAAAAATTGTAAGCGGTGTTTATTGTTATTTAAAGTAAAGTAGTATGATTTATTTAAATTGTAAATCAATAAGTAAACAAATATATAAATGAAAATAAATATACTTGTAACGGGTATACGCATATATACATATACATATATAAAGGCAAATGTATATACATTAAAAAAAAAAAAAAAAAAAAAACCTTACAGGTATACGTACAGATACTCACACAAACTTATACGTTAGAGCCTACATAATAAATAAATCAAAAAATAAATAATAATAATAATAATAATAATAATGGTGGTAAAGAAATTTATAGTTAATAATTAATAAAATTGATTTAATAATTAATCGATTATAAACAAAACATTTAATTATAGTTAATGCG
This sequence comes from Doryteuthis pealeii, assembly GCA_023376005.1. NCBI lineage: Eukaryota > Metazoa > Mollusca > Cephalopoda > Myopsida > Loliginidae > Doryteuthis > Doryteuthis pealeii. The sequence goes on from CM042157.1 coordinate 4,394,809, forward strand.
GTGATATATCAAATATTCCCTTATACATATATTTCCGGTAAAAAATGATAGACATAGGGTTCTGTACTACGTTATATGCTATATAATTAGAATTAAATAAAGATAATTGTTTATATAGGGGGTATTGATTAACAGTGTATAGAGTATATATTAGAGTGTTATATAAGGGTGTATATAAAAACAAATAAATATATACATATATATATATATATATATAAAAAAAAAATAAAAAAAAAAAAAAAAAAAAAAAATAAAAAAATAAAAATTTATATATATAATATATATATATATATATATATATATATATATAAATAAAAAATATATTATAAATCTAAAAAATTAAAAAATTATAAAATTTCAAATAAATAAATAAAATAATTTTTACCATTAATACTAAGAGCTTATAGAATGATTGTTACTATGAATTGAAGTACGAGTTATTAAATTGTTAATTATATTGGTTTGGTGGTTTTTGTTGCTATGGTTAATGGTATAGTAGGGTTGTATTATAATTGTAAAGGTAAAGAGTGTATAAGAGGGGGTTAGGTTAGGTGGTATTTATTATTGGTTTAGAGTTTTGTTGTTATAATTAATGGTATAGTAAGATCGTATAATTATTGTAGAGGTAAAGGGTGTATATAAGGGGTTAGGTTATGTGGTATTTATTATTGGTTTAGGGGGAGTGTGTTATTATTATTAATGGTTAATGGTGTGTATATTATAGTTTGTTATTAATTACTAATGTTTTAAATACGGATTATTAATTATTAATTTGATGGGTATATGTTATTGTTATCATAGGTTTAGGGGTACATAGTTGTGTATATGTAGGTTGTGGGTCTGGGTTGAAAAAATTGCTAGGTTTAAATAGGGAATAGTTGAGACGTGGTGGAGTACAACGCTGCAAAGAAGAAATATAGGAGACGAAATGTTTATAATTCCCATTTGCGGCGGTGAGAACACTTGGCAAATATTTCAGATCGGTTGTTGAGCAATTCTGGTGGGTTATGGTAACATGCGATTGATAGTTTCTCCTCAGTGCAAAGATGGCAAAATTTATCTCCCGGGCTGTAAGGTCTAGATCTTTTTATTATTTCCCATTTGATTGGATCTGTTTTGTGTTTATTTTTGAAGTCCCATACATATCTAGAAAGGTTGTACTGTTCTTATACTTAATGTTGTTAAAACTGGATGTGTGATTGTAATATCGAATTTTGAAAGGATTTCCGTGGAACCCAGATATGCAATTTTTCTGTTATTTTTGTCTGTGATTGTAGCTTTGTATACTAGGTTTTTGCTGCGGCATTTAAGGTTGAGTGGGCATGTTGGTTTGGTATTATTATTGTTACTATTACTATCATTATTGCTGTCATTGATATTGGTATTGTTGTGTCTACAGTTGCATGGAAGAGTGTTGTCATTATTTTGGTTTTGGTTTAATTTTTTTATGTTGGATTTATTTATGTGTTTTTCAACGTTTGGCATACAGCTATAAGATAATTTGACAGTGTTCTTGTTGAATATACATATATATATATATATATATATATATACATATATATATATATATATATATATATATATATATATATATATATATATATATATATATATATATATATATATATATATATATATATATATATATTGACAAGGTTAATTTCGCAGGGATTGTTCGCTATGTACCGGCGGCCGAACGGATATGGTCTCTGACTATGCCTGTGAAGTCCCGGTTTCGATTCCTGTCGGAGGGGAGTCGTTAGTATACATCGCTGAAGAGACTTAATAAAGTCGAAACAGTCTGTACGGTGTTCTGCATAGCGAGCCATCTTTTGCGGGATTTACTTGTCAATATTATTTCTATAATTATCGAATTTTATGCGATACATGCATTTATAATTGCCTTCAAGCAAAATATAAATAATATATATATATATATATATATATATATATATATGTATGAAGGACAAATATTTCGGTAGTAAAGCATCTGTCATTAATTTCTTTGAAGTAGGTTTAACTAGAAAACTGGAACGTGTCACATTATCATATAAAAATACATCCTATAAATATTTTATTTTGTCATATGTCTATATTTTCGTACAGTCGGAATTATTTCTATTGTTATTATTTAGCGTAAAAGTATTTACTCGCCTGTTGTTTACAGACTTGAGTTCTCTGGTGATTGTAAAAACATACATCCTGTAAGTTTGATTGTATCAATCAATTCTTCAACCCTTACTGACAGTCTCCGATGGCCGTGAAAATTCTGTCAGGTTTCGCACCCGACTAAAGGTAGCTGCTAAAATGTCGAGCCGCACTGATGAGAAGTAAACTTCAAAAGACGTGTCTGTGGATGTGGATATATATATATCGGGTTAGTTCAGTCGGTAGAGCGTTCGACTAGAAACCACAAGGTTCCTAGTTCGATACCGGTCCTCGCCAACTCAGCGTATGAGTAGCACAGTAGATCTGTGCGGTAAAGTAAGGAGGTGATGGTAGATGTGGCGCTCCACCTCAGACGCTAAAACAATCTCCTTGGTCTAGCGCTATTGAAAAGTGGATAGGCTCCCTCGCTGACTGGCTGATACCGACTTTTATATATATATATATATATATATTGTATTATTTAGATTTTTGAGACTGTTTTCCTCATCTTTATTGTTATATACACAATGTTTCGACTGATGTGCCTTTCAGCCTTCTTCAGTTGTTTATTGTCAAACTTGAGAACCTTTATGTTGTAATGGAGTTATTTTTTCACAAATCTAATTGTTAATTTAATGTTTACATTGTTGTTTCTGTTATTCTTGTTCATTTAATTCTTTTTGACCATTGCAGGAATCTGATATGGAAACAGATGACAGCAGCTCTTCTGGTGGTTTAATAGTTTTAGTTACTGGGCCAAACATGGGTGGAAAATTAACTTTAATGCGACAAGTCGGACTTATTGTCGTTATGACACAAAAGCGTAAGCGAAATCGTTACAATTTATTATATATATATATATATATATATATATATATTTTTACAGAGTTTTCACAGATCAATGTTCATTATAAACAGCGACCCAGGTTTCATGCCAAGGGCAATCATCAGGTTGTTGAGCAAGATCCCATGGTGTTTGTTGAAGATCTTTACTCAATGTCACATTTTGGACCGCAAATAACGTCGGTTAGTTCCGCGGACGCTATTATAGTTCGGATTTACTAAAAATAAATCTTTTCAATGATGATTGCCCCTTGGCATGAAACCTGGGTCGCTGTTTATAATGAACATTGATCTGTGAAAACTCTGTAAAATAAATAAATATTAGCTCTCACAATTTGTGATTGAGCACTGTATTTTCTTTGTTTCATCACAAAAAAAAATTGTTTTTACATATATATATATATATATATATATATATATATATATATATATATATATATATATCTTTTTTGTCTTCTTTTTTTTTCATTATTTCATTGATCCACTTCTTTGCTATTTATTTGTTAAAAGACATTAACCCTTCCCAATTTGAATTTATTTCAATTTTTTAATAGTTTTAACATATTTTAACAGATGTAACCCAAATTTGAAAGAAAAAGATTTGAAACTCATTTCCGTAGCATATAGTAATTTTAAGTTCTTACGATACCTATGTCAATATGTAGTGGGAAATTAATGTTTATAAGGCTATAATGTATCTGTTTAAATAGAAACATAATCAACAGTTTATATTAGGACAAATATTTCTAACACAAATTTAAACAAAAGGAAAAGGGATAATACTTTGTTTGTCAAATTAGGTAAACAATCATGAATCTAATCAATTCAGACGAATTTCATTTTTGTATGTTGAAAAATAACAAAATCTTCCCGCGGAAATATGAACGAAAGATGAGCAATCAATAAAAACGTATCTTATGTAATTTTTACTGAACACGAACTTATTTATCGATTATTTATAAGAACTAGCAGAGAAAACACCCTCTGGGCATCGTAAAAATTGATTTTTGAAAGACCTTACCTGAGATGGTGGGAGTTAAAAATTCAATGTCAGAGGGTTTGTATCATAAGTAAGACAAATCCTCATATTTATTAAAGGAGTAAAAAAAACAAAAAAACAATTTGAAATGAAAACTCAGCTCCGTCCCTCTCAAATAAAATGTTGCATGCATGTAATAATCAATTATTTTGAATATTTTACACATCAGTTTTACACAAAATCGTAGGTATATTTATTTGCAAACTTTTTAGTTAACTTCTTGTTAATGTTAAAAAAATGTAAAAAGGACGAGAGTAAAAACATTTTTTTAAATTGCTTACTCAAATTTTGGGTGCATATAGCATAAGAATATTGTGACGTAAGCTGTGACGTTGAGCTATGACGTAGTTTTTGTTACAGACAGAAACACAGACAATCTCCATTATTAATACTAGCAAAATAAAAACACCCTCTGGGCGACGTAAAATAAATATTGTCTGAGGGGATGGGAGTTGAAAATTTAATATCAGAGAGTTTGTATCATAAGTAAAATAAAATCATCAAATTTATTAAAGGATTAGAAAATAAAATAAATTTATTAAAGGAGTAAAAAAAAATTGAAATGGAAACTTAGTTCTGATAACTTTAAATATATATTAAAATAAAACAAACTATATATATATAGATAGATAGATAGATAATACCAGGTATGTATTTATTAAAACTTGTTTAAAAAACAATCAGGACTGTCTAACATTGCATGCACAAATTTGAGTGTATTTATTCTGTTATGACGATTCTAGGTAGTATGACGTAGGCAGTGACGTAATTTTGTTACAGACAAAACCGGAAGTGAATCTCCATTATTAATAGATATAGAATAGTTAAGATAGACTCAAAAACAGAATAAAAGCTAGATTAATTTATCTAGGATTTTAATCTCTCCATACATATATAAAAGAGCGGTTGGTGTGTATGTATGTATGTCCATATGAAACTATGAAAATAAAAACAATGAACAATAAAGTAAATATATACTCACATTGAATATCACCGAGTCAAGCCTTCAATACAATACATGACCAGGAATTGCGTGTATTCCATCCCATGCATCTGTGGGAAAGTATACAACATGCCGTCCACTGAAAGTAATACTAGAATAGCATCTTAGAGCAGTGGTTCGAGGAAAAACATAAAAGTCGGGTATGGCTGACCATATATGGAATGAAAAGAGAAACCATCTGCCCTTATGGGATGAAGTTAGGATAATAGATAAGGAAGAACATTGGAAGAGAAGATGCCTCAAAGAATCAGCTCATATGATAGGCTGTAGTTGTCTCTTAAGTAGACCAAACATAGAAATTACCACAATATGGGAACCTATAATTAAAAAGGCTATAGATGTTTTAAAAATAAAAAATATAAAAAAACACCCAATATGAGTCTAGGTAAAAAATCATTTAGTAGCATGGGGAAAACTTAATTTCGTGTATAATTCCCATATAGAACACGTTTTCCGCCCAGTCATGCCTAGTCTTCTATTCTATTTTTACTAGTTTGAAGATAGAATCAAAAAGAAAAGAAAAAACAAAGAAAAAAAGAATAAAAACAAAAACAAACTAATTGATCCTCCGCCCCACTAAAAAAATAAAATAAAAAATAAATAAAAGAATGAAATGAAGCCATGTACAAGGGAATAAGATAATAAAGAAAATGAAGAAAAAAAAAACAGAAGCGAAGAATTTGTTAAACTAAAAACACAAAAAAGAAGATAGAAATGTTAAAAATCGGCACCTGAAAAAAATAAAAATAATAAATAATAAATAAATAGTATTATTTGTATTCCAAGAATTGCGTGTATTCCATCCTATGCAGCTGTGGCAAAGTATACAAAGGCGTAACATGCCGTCCACTGAAAGTAATACTAGAAGAGGACCTTAAAGCAGTGGTTCGACAGAAAAGTCGGGTATGGCTGACCATATATGGAATGAAAAGAGAAACCATCTGCCCTTATGGATGAAGTTAGAATAATAGATAGGGAAGAACATTGGAAGAGAAGACGCCTCAAAGAATCAGCTTATATGACAGGCTGTAGTTGTCTCTTAAGTATACCAAGCATAAAAATGAACATAATATGGGAACCCATAATTAAAAAGGCTAGATTAGATTTTTAAAAAACAAACAAAAAAAAAACAATATGAGTCTAGGTAAAAAATCATACATTAGTGAATAGGTCGATATTCTAGCCAAAGAAAGACATTAGGTTTATAAGTTCCCAAAATTCACACTGATTATCCAATTGGACACATGGCCTAGTGGATAAGGTAGTTAGGTTAAGACAGTTCTAAGTGACAGTTATCTCTAGACTGCAGGTTCAATCCTGGCAAGGGGCAGCAGTAGCTTCCCGAGTCCGAGAAGGTTCCCGAGTCAAAGAAATACCTGAAGATGGCAGGAGGGCACATCGGCCGAAACGTTGTACAGATAACAATGAAGATGAGGACAATAATCCGAAAAATGCAGATAATACTAAATATCACCGGTTCTTACTTTTTGTACACAAATTATGAAGATTTGACTTATATTCAAAGATATTTAACAAATAGAATATACATAGAAATAGCATTGAAATTCTATTTAAAAATGTCCAGTATTATCAAAAGTAAACAAATCAGTACACCAGGGTTTGTTGTCCAGGCGAGCTGAGTGGCTGTTTCTAGTTGGTTATAAAATATATTTTTCAACACATTCATCAGACGTGAGAAGAGTAAAAAGTAGTTGATCACGCGTTTGTATAGCGTGATATGTTTTCACGTAGCTAGGTCTTTATAACGCGAGACGTTTGCACGAAAACATATATTGGTTTTAGGTATTATTGCACATAACATTTAGATGTGATGGAAAATAATGATTTCTTAAGATAATTTTAAAGAATAAAATTAATATTAGAATAAAAAGTTTTTTTTTAAATCATGAGAAATTAAAAATTAAAAAAAAAGTTATTTTAATTTTTGGACCCTTCAAATGTTATCGTTTGCAAAGATCAAAGAAGAATAAACGTTCTATTCAAATTCAAATACCAGTCAGCCACTGGTAAGAAATATATAAAAAAAAAATTATAAATTCAAATATTATGACTCTGGAAGCCGGTTTTCGCAAGAAAATTAAATCTTTGGTTTACTCTGATCATTTTTGTTGTAAGTTACGAAAAATTGGCTGATTCACCTAAAAAGTGTTTTGAACTATGTAAAAATTTGATGAATCCATTGAGCTCGGGTTAGTTTGTTGAATAAAAATCAATTTCTTTGTTGGGTCGTTCACACAGCGCTTCGTAGCTGACTGCGCCTCGCATCGGTCAACTGCTTCTGCTAACTGCCCAGCGCTTTACTCACTTGGTTTTTATGAGCACAGTCCCCCAACATCCGGGCACATCAGTCGAACCTCGCGTCCGTGCAACGCACAATTCACGTGCATTTGGATGGATGCGTGTAGGCGCCAACATCCGGGCACCTGAATTGCACCTCGCGTCCATCTAGTGCTAAATCGCATTTGTTTTTGCATGCGGTAGGACGCGGGTTCGATCCCGGCAGGCAAGACAATGTCTTGCTCTTTTTCTAAAAGCGTACGGTAGTACTCGTTCTCCGTCACATTTAGATTATTGAAAAAAATCACAGGATAATATTATTACGTCAATTTAAAGTTTTCTAAAACTATCCAAATAAGTTGGATTTTATAGAAAATAGACACAAAATGAGGGTTGTACATTTTTGGTACAGCTATACACTTACCCGATCCGGTACGGAGAACTAAGTCAGTTTTACTTAGTGGTACATACAGAAAAATCTCTTCCTTTAGACAAAGAGGTTAAGAAATCAGCTTAGCAAGT
>CM042157.1:4410161-4420796 GCA_023376005.1 Doryteuthis pealeii
CAGTTTTGAATTATGTAAACAAAAGACAATAGAAAGAAAATTAGTTTGGAAATATTTTAGCAACAATAGAAACAATGGTTTAAATTCCGATGACAATATCTGCATTATCATTAGAATGCCACAGGTAACAAAATCATCCGATATTTATGTCAATACAAAATCAGTTGATATTTGATGAATATTTTAACTTAATCATCACGTAGACAATTACAAAACAATTATAAAAAGGCCCATTTAGTTGAAAAGCTTCAGTTGGAGTGGAAACTGTCCCCAACCCGACACAATTGGGGGAGGTCGCTGTCCGAAGACACAAAATAATACATCAGGTCTGTCCCTTATTTCGTTTCATATTTTCTCTCTCTCCTACTCAATACAACACAAGTTTGAATCACAGACATTGTTTTAACAAAACTGCTATAATGTTAACACATCCAAACGAACAAATGTAAACAATACATAAGCACTTTACACACACAACTACCCACAGACACATACAGTCTGCAACACCGCTGAAAGAACAAAACTATACCAATTGTATTTATGTATGTAAAGTTGTTTCTTGTATCAATTTTATCTTCTTTTGTTTTCTACGGAAACTACATTTCCGTAGTCTCATACATTTAAATTGTGGGATACAAAACTTGGATATTCTTCAAACACAGAAACACTGAGCACACAAGGTTCCCACAATATCATTAGATGGTGGAAACAACATGTTCGCCATCATCTGCGAGAGACACTTGCACTGGATTGGACATGTCATAAAGATGCACAAAGGGCGCATCCCCAAAGACCTACTGTATGGTGAATTAGTGGAAGATTCCCGACCGGTAGAGAGACCACACCTACGTCTAAAAGAACTCTGCAAGAAGAACGAAGACACAGGCCACATCAACAGCAACACATGGGAGGTTGGTGCAGAAAAGCGAGCAGCTTGGCGCCTTCTTGTCAAACAAGGCACGAAAAAGAGTGAAAAAGAGAGGAAAGAAGCCCCCACAGAAAAGAGAGCCAGAAGGAAGGAGAGATAACAGCAACACTGTTTGAAATCACTGGTGCAGTGATTGCCATTCAGCAACTGGCCTTTTCAGCCACTCGTGCTGATGCAGTTAAAAAATGGACACTACGCCATCGCCTTTAGCAGACGGCAGGATGCCAACAAGAATATCATTAGATAAAAGACAATAACAGATATAATGGTAAACTTTTTTGTTTCATTCATTCTTCCTATGTATTCAATTTTTGTCTAAAACACATTTGTTTATCTACTTAACTCATTGACGGGACCCTAACAGGTACTACCACTCCAGATCAGAGTGGACCTGGGAGTAATAGCAATGAAGGGGTACTCCACACTTGGCAGAACCACATCACTAGATGCAGTTTGACATCAAAGCCAAGATACTAAGACCATCAGCCACTGCCTTCTAGTAAATACAAGGTGTGTCAAAAAGTATTGAGATTGAAGAAGTATTTACCGAGATAGAAATGAAGAATGAATTGAATGTTTGGTTGTTTTTTTTTCAGAATACAATGTGTGTCAAAAAGTATTTGAAAATCTTGATACTTTTTTGACACACCTTGTATATGATAAAAACGGTTGTAGAGCGGTTGCTAGTCTAAGATTAGTAAATTTAGTACCCACTTATAAATTTACTAATACATCCAACAAATACCGATTTTCTTTGGCATTAGTTATTGCTGTGAAGAGGTAGGAACTAATCAGAAGAATTCTTATGTTTTGCGTTTCTGCGATTCTGGTTTTTGGGTGGGTAATATTTTTTTTTTTTTTTTCTTTCTTTTCTTTTTTTTTTTTTTTGTTGTTGTTGCTTTTTTTTACGTTTTAACGTCTGAGATGTTTTAATGAAATTATTTCGTGTGCGAATTTGGGGTGTGTGTTCGACGACGAGCAATTTAGGGCAATTGCGTGCATGCTAAATGATAAGCGTCTGTGTGCTTCAATTAATGATTGAACGTGTTAAGTGTTGCTTGTGAGAATGCCTAATGAGTAGCAGCGTTGAGATGTAAGATGTAATTTAGAGCTTTCGTGCCGGGAAGTGTGTTACTCGCTGTGCGCATGCGCATTTAGCATCAGTCCAGAGAAATCGCAAAAGTGGAGGTTAATCACTTCGCTATCAGATAGCCGCACGAAAATTTATTCAATTCTGGTCGGCTATTTAATGCACATGCGTGTTCTCACCTTGCAGGGTTTAGGAAATAGAAGATGAAAGCAGGAACAACTGATTAGTAATCACTTGAGATCTCTCTCTCTCTCTCTCTCTCTCTCTCTCTCTCTCTCTCTATCTCTCTCTATCTATCTATCTATCTATCTATCTCTTTCTTTCTTTCTGGCTTTCTTGCGTTCTTTCTTTCTTTCTTTCTTTCTTTCTGTGTATCTCTCTTTCAACCTTTCTTATTTCCTTCCCTGTCATTATACTTATTTTCTTCTACTCTATTAGTCTATGCTCTCTCTCTCTCTTCTCTCTCTCTCTCTCTCTCTCTCTCTCTCACTCTCTTTCTCTCTCTATCTCTCACTCACTCACTCACTATCTCTTCTCTCTCTTTCTCTCCCTCACTCACTCACTCACTATCTCTCTTCTCTTTCTTTCTCTCACACACACACTCACACACACACACACACACACACACATATATATATATATATATATAATCTACTCAACCTTTCTTGTTTTCTTCTCTGTTATAATCTTATTTCTTCTACACTATCATTCTCTGCTTCCTCGTCCCCGTCTCTCTCTATTTCTCTCTCTCTCTTTCCTCACTCTCTCTCCTCTCATTCACTCACTCGCGCACACTTTTTCCCCATTCTCTTTTTTGCTATCTTTCTTTCTCTTGGACCTTTTTTTCAGGAATCCTTTCTTTCCTTCTTCTTCTTCTTCTCTCTTTCTTTTTTCTTCTTCTTCTTCTTCTTTCTTCCTTCTTCTTCTCTCTTTCACTCTTCTTCTTCTTTCTTCTTCTTCTTCTTCTTCTTCTTCTTCTTCTTCTTCTTCTTCTTTCTTCTCTCTTTCACTCTTCTTCTTCTTCTTCTTCTTCCTTCTTCTTCTTCTTCTTCTTCTTCTTCTTCTTCTTTCCAAGCTTTCGTTCCTCCAATCTTTGATTCCTTCTCATTTCTTCTAGATCATTCTTCTCTTTCTCTTTCACTGTCATATTTCCTTCTACTTTCTCTTTCAATCTCTTCTCTACGTTTCTTAAATTTCCAACAATCTTACACATCAAATTAGATTATCCTTTCTGATAATCATTCCGATTCAAGCAAGTCACTCTCAAGATGTACACAATTTCAAACGCCGGCTCCATCCCCGCTAGGACGCACCTTCATAAATAGCAAGTGGGACTGATTTCAAGAGTCCCTTTCAGTAACGAGCTGCAGTATTGATCATTATTAATTGGTTCTCTTGCAAAGGTTTCAGGGAATCAAAACGGCAAGCGATTTCTTGGAAAGGATCGCAGAAAATAATATTTTCCTTCTGAATTGAGGTTTTCCGGAAACTGGACGCCGGGAATGTAGAGGGAAATGACGACGGGATTGGGGTAATTAACTTTTTTAAAAGTTGGCGATCTTAATTTTATTAATGAGCTGAGAAGAAAAGTGGATGCTTTTTTTAAAAACACCGCAGAAAAATAGGAGTGACAAGAAGGAAACATGGGATAGTTTAAAAAGGCAGAAGTTTAAAAAAAAAAGAAAAAAAAGAACAAGGATAATGTTGAGAAGAGAGGACACATTTAATAATAATTTGAAAAAAAAAAACAGAATTAGTTTTTATGAGAGTAAAGAAGAGAAGAAAAGAAGAAGAAAGAAGAAGAAGAACAACAACAACAAAACAACAACAACACAACAAAAACAACAACAACAACAACAACAACATCATCAACATCAACATCAACATCATGAAAAAGTTGAAATGAGAAATAAAATATTTACGAGGAGGGGACAGTCGGAGAAGAAGATTGGTTTGGGTCTTTTTAATGACATAAAACCTTCGTGGGTTATTTAATGCCAAAGACATCTTATAGGAGAACGTATTTGGATTAACCCATAATTTACGCGGATAAGGAGGTTCTTATATTTTCAAGGGTATTTGGTCCGAAAGTGAATGTGATCGTCAACTGGATTTCGAACTCGTTAATACGATTCACAGTCCAGCACGTTAACCACTACATCAAGTGTAATTCCCAGAGAGTAGAAAAAGATAAAGAAAACAAGAAAAAAAAGTATGGTAAAGAAGAAATATAAGAAAAGACAAAGATGACAAAGAAAAGAAATATGAGGAGGAATATATATATATATATATATAATATAATATATATATTATATAATATAATATAATATATATAAAGTTTAAAGTAATTAAAATACAGAGAGACAAATGAATATGGTTCTAGACAAAGAGAGTATATATAAAATAACTACATATCAATTTAGTTCTCCTGGGGAAGTTTATCTTGAACACGAAACCATGGTAGAGAGAAAACTTTTCTACAACCACACACACACACACACACACACATATATATATATATATATTTATATATATATATATATATAATCATAAAAGGAATGAATATGAGGAGAAATATTATGGAATAAGAGGAAACTCTAGGATATCAGAAATAATAAATTATTTGTGTACATTTTTGGGATGAGTTTTATAATCTGTATTATGTGAAGAAATGTAGAACAAACCCGGGATTTACAATAGATGGAAATTTATTAGCGTAATGTCGATGTTCGAATTTTCGGTTTTATATAGAAACCTTCTTCGGGTCAATGGAACTAGCAAAGATAAAAAATTTATGTATTTAAACAGATGATGGATGTTTTGAATTCGTTGAGTTGAAAAATATGTAGAAAATGTCTGTAACAGTTCGTTGATTAGCGTTAATAATTGAATGTTTAATGAAGTTATTGGTACATACGAAAAGTGCAATTCAAACGTGGTATTGAACACGTGAAGTCGAAACAAATAAGACGTGATTGGTCCACGAATATAGTTGAAATGTTTTGAACATCAACACTAACAACTAATACATTTCCATCCATTGTAACATCCCGTGTTTGTTCTACATTTCTTCACAAAAGTAAAAAGAAAAGTAAAGTCGTCGCGGGCAGTCTAATGTCGGTATCAGCCAGACAGCGAGGAGTCTATCCCCTTTTCACTAGCGCTAAGACGAAGGAGATTTTTTTAGCGTCGGAGGTAGAGGCGCCACACCTACCATCAGCTCCTCACTTTACCTCACAGATCCCTGTGCTACTCATACGCTGAATTTGCGAGGGCCGGTATCGAACCAGGAACTTTGGATTCTAGCCGAACGCTCTCCCGACTTAGCTACATGGATTAATTGTCTCATTTTACTCCTAATCTTTTTATGTAGATGTGCACTGTTGTATTCATCTTCATACACAACGTTTCAGCAGATGTACTCTCCGGCTTTTCTTTCAAGGGTGTTTCTTGTCGAACTCGAAAAACTTCTCATCGAACTCAGGAACTTTTATAGTCGTAATCGGGAGCCTTACGGAAGTTTGAACCTAACCCAAATTTAATCCAAAAGGTAGATTGTTTTATTCTGTTTACCACAACCCGGCCTACAAAATATTAAGCTATGTTTGTTGTTTTTTTTTTTCCGCCTGTAGTCAAGATTGAACCTGAATACATGGTGCAACGGAAATAGGTTGAGCTAATACAGTTCTATGTGACAATCGTCTGTAGATTTCCGGCTTCAACATTCAAAGTAAATAATAAAGTTTTGAAAAGACGTTCTATTCCTACACATCACAGTTGGATAATCCTGTAATTCAATCTGGTGTGAAAGATCAAATGATACTAGAACATTCTATTAATATTCAGTGGCACTTTGAAATACGAATGCACCAAATTAAGTGTTTACTGAATTACAGTCTTGTCACTCGCATTTTTTTTGCTTTGTTTTGAGAAATAAATTGCAGGAACGTTCTAGTTTAATAATTTCATACAACGATGCTGTTCAAACAGTAGCATTGCCGTCCAACATAATCTACATTAGATGATGACTCTTGGTTCAGGCATGGTTTCGAAACCGAATCATCATTAACCTTAACCCAGGAGCGCCACAGCAGTATCTCAAGATATCACCAGACTTTGTTGGTTTGTTGACATACTATGAGACTGCCATATCCACGCTGATGCGGGTAGAGCTTTATCCCTAGGTCTTTTCTGATATTCTCTTTGTCTGGTGGAGAAAATCCAAGTTTAGTCAAAATTGCGAAGGTTGAGTTGGTAATAAATACTCGGCAATCCAACTTCGATAGGAAATACATCCATTATCCATTCCATTTCTCTGACACATTGTTCTGCGTTGATACGCCAAATGATAAATTCCCTAAAATTTAATTTTCCTCATCAATTACAAAATCTTTGTATTTATTAAAAAAATTAAACATTTACAAACAAATTCATTCAATTTTATTCTATTATGTGTTTTATAAAAGGCGGTGATATTTTTCTTATAAAAAGAAACTATCCAACAACTTTGGTGTTTTTTTGAGGGAGTGGTGTGGAACGGCATTAATGGCATTTCAGTTTTTCAATGGGGAAAATCAATTTGATATGACGCAGCGAACAAATTAAAACTCTTAAGCCAAAATACCACTGCAATACATCTCTAAGAAATAATATGACAGAATTTAGTGAGGTTTTAATAAATACCCCACATTTGTCGATACCAACACTACAGATGTTGCTATAACCTTGTGAAAAACAACTAGAGAGTCGTAAGTTTATGGTCATCTGCCAAATTTTTAGATAAAAGAAAATTCAAATCTAAATAGCGTTTGGAGAAGAAAGTTCTACAGAGTTTTCTTTTAAGGGATTTTAAGGACATGTTGACTAATATATATATCTGAATATATATACTATTATACTAATACTATATATGCACAGGTTGCTTCTGCCTTTTTAGCTAGCGTTATCATGTCGTTGCTCCGGCCACGTCATCGTACAAAAAACCAGAAGAGAAAAACACATCAATAAAAATAGGCGATGGCAAATAAGCTAAAAAAATCAGTGAAGCAACACAAATATTTGCAGCTTGACATACGTAGATGCATACACACTAACAGTTGTGTCTCCAGTGAAATATGTGTGAACGACAACACAGGTAAAAAAAAAACATACTCGCACACATGGTATATGCACCGTGTACACTTCACAAGCACATATACATACACCCTGTATTGGAAATGATTCGGTCTCGCCAGCTTTCGAAAAATCTGAGGTGTTATTGGTCACATGACACAGTCTAAAAGGAAGGTATTATAACCGGATTGTACAGGGCCGGTATAGCTCAGTCGGTAGAGTATATTTGTCGCAGACCCCACTTGTATGGACTGGCACAGGCCTCGGATTTAACGTGGGCCCACCCACAAGCGAAGTCATGGGTAGGAAACAACAAAAATTGCGTCATTGCCTGGGGGGATAGCCCCCTGGATCGACGCTATTATTAAAACTCTCGACAAGTCCAGCGACCGAAGCTCGCTGGACCCCCGCGTTTACCGGAAAACTGAAGTGTGCAATGAGTTTAAATATAATAAAAAAGGCACAGTCGGTAGAGAGTGTCGGACTAGGAACCGACAAGGTACTGAGTTGATACCAGCCCTCGACCAATCAGCGCATGAGTAGTGCAGGGGTCCTGTGCGGTAAAGTGAGGAGATGATGTAGGGTGTGGCACTTCACCTCAGACGCCAAATTTAACTCATTAGTGAAAAGGGATAGGCTCTCGCTGCTGGCTGATTACGACTATAGGCCACCCTGACGACTTTACTTAATTGTCTTAAGCACTCTTTGCTTTAGCTATGATAATACTTGTCAATGCTGCAGTAGAGAGAGTCGGGGACCTCAGTCGAGTTAGGGATCTGTCATCCACCACCTATGGGCATACATAAAGGTGCGTGTGGATGGTTAGAGGCGTGCAAATGAACTCGTCGATCCGAGTTCAAATCCTGGACGAAATTACAGTTCACCACAGCACTAATATACCTTGGAAAGGTATGAATCGTAAATCCCTCCAGCTATGGCAAATAATAGGCAGGATTGGCTTTAATCATGGCAATGTAATCAGTCACAGAGAAGAAAATCTGAATTAAACCTGTTTAACAACATTTAAAATTACCTTGTGTCAACATCCTGCCGGCGGAGGGGTTGGTTATATATAGTATATATATAAGGGCATAACATGATGACCTTGCACGTTACAACGAAATCGGTATGGCAGATACTTAATAAGAGGTCCATGAAAGAAATATGGAATGATCAAGGATCAATTCAAATCTTCCAAATGAATATCACTTGTGATGAAAAAGAGGCAAGTCATCGACAGACACGGATTTCGGTCGCTGAACAAATATCCCTACTCTCATAAAACGAGGCGATCAAGAATTGTGCAAGAAAGACACCCTCTCTGTACGCCCAGATTCTTGATAACGACTAGACACATTGCTAGAAAAGATTGATAAATCAGAAGCTTCAAGAACATTACCACAGTTGAATAAGCAACCCACTAATTCACAGAATACTGCAGTCTTTTTTGTTAGCAATTCTCAATTTCCTCAGTGGACATATTTAGAAAATATCTAACATTTAACATTTTGTGTATCTTTGTAAAATTTTTCATTTAGATGTCTATTCAAATCCACTCCCCAGAGAACTTTCAATATTACGATCTTACACTCATGGTTCATCAAACATCCTCCAGAGATATACCATGTTCTTAATTAACTTTTCCCAGAATCAACGATCTATTCTTTGAATTTTTATCCGGAAACACTCTATGCAATTCCCGTCTTTACCCTTCCATTACTTATGATAATCAATTACAGGCGTTTCCTAACATAGTGATGAAAATCACACAATTTATTGTTTCCATCTTTCTAACACTTTGATTATTTTCATTTCTGAAAATGTGAACTTCCCATCTTTTTATTTTTCCAGCTCTACATGCATGGTCATCATAATTCTAGTTAAACATTCTGAAGGATTTATTTTCAGCTCAGTGGATGCCGTTAATCGAGTTTGTTTCTTTCTTTAACTCATCTCTAATACACATTCTTACTGCGTTCTTTATACAACCTATATATAACTATAGACCTAATATATTACCTATATACTATATATACTACTATATATAACTACCTATACCTATCGTCACCCGTGCTGTGACTTGAGGGTTGTCAGCATTATCCACGTATAAGTACATCATATACAACATATATATATCTTATCTATTAATCCAGATTGCGGGTTGGCTCGTCCTTACCGAAACTAATACCGCTACTTACCTACCGTCACCAATTTCCCTCTTGGTAGTTACTTCACTATTCTCCGGTGATCTTCTATTTCTATCTATTAACACCACCAATACTTAATACAAACTTGTTCTACGCATCCGTACAGACCATTGACCATCATCTACATATCATAATATGCATCAGTAGTCTTATATTACAACAACAATACGCGCGTTTCATCAGCGTGTGATGGGAACGGCTAAATTTACATATCTGATCTTACAAAATTCGATTCTAACTACCATTATGCTCAAGTATATTCGATTTCTAATTGCTTTAGCTTCTTATCCTTCATTGAATATGAGCCAGACAAATCTCAGAAGGACCTGCAATCTTTCACCAAAGACATCCATACAAACAAAAAAAAAATAACTGTACATTTTATCTTTACTTCTCCACATTTTATAAATTGTTAATTAGACAATTCTACCAATGAATAAGACGGGACGGTAATGGAAACAATCGAGGCAGAAGCAGTTAGTTCAAAGTTGTTCTAACATTTTCAATTATACCCTCTGTTCCATCCAATCTCTTTTATCTGCCATTCTTATCTAGTCTTTCAGTAGCCTTCTTCTAACTTTAATATGATTTTTATTATTTAAAACTTAAATACTTCACCGGCTGCATTATATTGCTATACTATATAATAGAACTTTAGAACCATTGAAAATTCCACTTATAGTGCTAGAGATCGTCTCTATATTAATGAAAAACAGAAGCACTGCCGTGGTCTGAGGAACGTGTGCTTTGGTTACCTCAAAGATAACCTGTGCTGCACCTAGTAACTCAGGGAAACACATACGCGCTTAAAATTACCATTTGTTACCATTAATAAAGGACATTATGGACTGTCAAGCTGTAGAAAGGAATCTTCCTATAACAGAGATTCAGAACGAACCGTACAAGGCGAGATAGAGGCCTCGCGCGATAGAACACGTAAAGTGAGTAAAGTAGCGCGTAGTAAGAACTACAGCGCCGAAGAGAAACTTTCGCACATTATAAAGAGTTATTACTTGTAGGAGTTACATGCAAATTGGAGGACTGGACTGGCGCTAACTTCTATAGCATACTATTGCCAAGGCAAAGAAAAAACGCGGTATTTGCAGAACGGTTGCGAGCAGGTATCGAGAAAGAACATCTATTGAAAGTTGTCAGGTCTAGTCAGACAGGGTGTAGACGAAATGGGAGAAATTGAGCTAGAGAATGACATGGTCAGATGACTGATGAGCATGACGTTCAAAATTCGAACATCCAATTAAAATCCTGTCAACAACGTTCTCCTCATAGTCCGCAATACT
>CM042157.1:4420806-4423306 GCA_023376005.1 Doryteuthis pealeii
AAAGAGAGAGATCATCAATATCAGCTGATTTTTTATTGAACGCAGATATCGGATGATTTTTGTTACCTGTGGCATTCTAATGATAATGCAGATATTGTCATCGGAAATTTAAACCATTGTTTCTATTGTTGCTAAAATATTGTCCAACTAATTTTTCTTTCTATTGTCTTTTTGTTTACATAATTCAAAACTAAATCATATAATTGTAAACTAA
Organism: Doryteuthis pealeii; assembly: GCA_023376005.1. Lineage (NCBI taxonomy): Eukaryota > Metazoa > Mollusca > Cephalopoda > Myopsida > Loliginidae > Doryteuthis > Doryteuthis pealeii. Next base: position 4,421,021 of record CM042157.1, read on the forward strand.
ATTATTCTAAGAAAACTTAAATTATTTTAATTTATTCGAATTCCACATGGCCGTAAAAATATAGAGGCCATCCCTATAATATAAAGCTTGCCAATAGTTGAATCTAGTGGTGCGTTTGGCGTTGTTAACCTCTGTTTGTATTATCTTGATTTTTCAGATTGTTGTCGCTCATCTGTGTTGTTGTATCACAACGTTTCACTCAATGTACCTTTCAAACATCTTCAGATGTTTCTTGTCGAATTTGGGAACCTTCTCGTCAATGTCAGACCTCTGTTTGGTGACCCGGGAGTCTTTCTGCTGTATTCGGGAACTTCACAGGAACCTCGAACCGATTAATCTTCCGAGGTTGTTCGCATTCTGTTACAAGTTTGTAAAGGTATTTTAAATGTATTCCTATGGTTATTATCGCCCGGGGTTAAGGATGAACATGCACCCTAAACAGATCAAACCGGCATCTCAAAACTTCAGACAAATATTTGTCTCTTGATTCCCAATGTTTTGGGTAACAAATTATCTGTTTTTTCAATCTGTTTTAAAATCAAAATGAGGCGTTGTTAAATAAGTAACTCCTAGAAATGATCTCTTGTACGACGGCTCCAGTCCTTTGATGTATATATGTTTATAATACCACTACGCGTTGTATTTTATGTATCATTTCCATGTGCTGTTATCTATATAAAATGTTTTTGTCGCGCACAAACGTGTCGGTGTTTTTTATTTCAAATAGTTATTGACTTTGTTATAACAATTGAACCTTAAACTATGTGATGTATCGCCCGGGGTAAGCGCATTGAACCTGCAACCTACAGATCACACGGCATCTCAAAACTTTAAGACAAATATTTGTTCTCTTCATCCCAATATAATTATCCTGTTTTTTTCAATCTGTTTTTAAAATTACAAAACTGAAGGCGTTGTTAATATTACAGTTAATTATTCAAACTATATCGTAATATAATACATTCAACAACCATTCCGCTGTAACTGAATATGGAGATTAACTGTTATCTAGGGGTGAGTTCTATTCTGGGAGCTCTTGGAAGTTGTGGAGTTACCCCTTTATTTTCCATACTCATTACTCAGGTTTAACATGAACCGGAGTGGTTAGTACCTGTTGCATATCATCTATGGGTTTCAATAAAAAAAAGTAAAAAATAACTTTTGAATATTTAACTGTGTACGATTTGTTCAAGACTGCACGCAGCATTCTGTGCAGCTCCCATCTAGCGTTATTCTCAAGGCGTCTTGTTAGGTGTACCAAGTAGTGGCAGCCATACAGCAGCACTGCTATAACCACAGCCTGGAAAAACCGTCAACTTCAATCTTGTCGACGGGATCGGACTTCGCATATTACTGATAATTTGTTTTGTGGCCAACCACGCTTTAACCTATTCGTATATATAATATATATATATATACTATATATATATATGTAATATAAGTAATCTGCAGACGCGCGTTTTCGGTGATTTCACCCCTCATCAGTGCATGCTAGACTTATTTTTCAGACAGCTTACCCGTCTGGTCCGGGATCGAGACCCGCACGACTTTGCGCTCGTCAAGTCTTTACCGATGGGTCCCACATATGTTTGTACCATAACCACTAAAAACGAAAAAAACAATATCGCTAATCATAAACGGCTATCTTAGCTAATTTCTCAGGTTCCAAAATTAAAAAGAAAAAATTCGAATTTTCGAATATTTCCAAAGATCCTCTGTTGTTTTTTCCCAACAGATTTCATTAAAATAAATGTTTCACTCTGATGAAGGTCGATTCTTGTATGTGTGCGAAATATTCACATCATCTATAAATCTTGACCGGAACACATGTGTAGTGATTTCGTTTATATTGGTGATATCGATTATAATTCATTTTACCATTACTTTTCTTTTCTTTAACTTCATTTTTCTCATATGTCGATTCATTCCTTTTCTCATTTTTACATATATATATATTATATATAATAGTATTTATTATACATTAATTATATAATTTAACCGTTGATACACGTAGCGCAATTAGCAGTAGCATTAGTAGTTAATCCCCAAAAAGGCTGAATATATTTTCATGAATATGAGCCTTTAATAGTTCGTAACCAAAGCGTTTGTTCTTTCTACCAGCAGTATCGGTGTTCAAAGGTTACACCTTCCCGCAGGAGAACTAAAAATTATTAGGTAGCTAATTTTACATATACTTGTCTGGGTATATAATTAATTTTTTATTTCTGTCCTTTTATTAGTAAAAACTTTAATCTTTAAATCTAAACTGTTTCCCTTTGAAAATTA
>CM042157.1:4435806-4440367 GCA_023376005.1 Doryteuthis pealeii
ATCGCTCAACTGGATTTCGAACTCGCTTAATACGATTTCACAGTCCAGCACGTTAACCACTACATCAAGTGTAATTCCCCAGAGAGTAGAAAAGATAAAGAAAACAAGAAATATAAGTAGGGTAAAGAAGAAATATAAGAAAAGATAAAGATGGCAATGAAAAGAATATGAGGAGGAATATATATATATATATATATATATATAATATATATATATATATATATATATATATATATATATATAAGTTTAAACTAATTAAAATAGAGAGAGAAATAAATATGGTTCTAGACCAAAGAAGTATATATAAAATTAACTACATATAAATGTTAGTTCTCCTGGGGAAGGTTTACCTTGAACACCGAAACCATGGTAGAGAGAAACACTTTTCTACAACTATATATATATATATATATATATATATATATTATATATATATATATATATATATATATATATATATATATATATATATATTCTCTCACTACTAAGCAAATAAGCAATGATCATTTCTCCGGAAATTTGATCTCTCAGTGACCGAATGATACATACATTCGTATGTATTTAATAGTTTAAAAACAGCAGTCCCCGCATCAGCTGTCAGTGGGCGAGGGGATAAGACATCGGATTACCATGCGGTCAGTCTGAGTTCGAACCCTACCCAAGGATAGTTGTGTCTAGCCACACTGAAGAGGCATGATATGCCGAAACACGTGTCTGTGGATGACTTATTAATTATTTATATATATATATATATATATATATATATATATATATATCAAAAGGAATGAATATGAGGTGAAATAGAGGAAACTCTAGGATATCAGAAAATAAATTATTTGTGTACATTTTTGGGATGAGGTTTTATAAACTGTATTATGTGGAGAAATGTAGAACAAACCCGGGATGTTACAATAGATGGAAATTTATTAGTCGTAATGTCGATGTTCGAATATTTCGGTTTATATAGAAACCTTCTTCGGGTCAATCTGAAACTAGGCAAAGATTAAAAAGATTTATGTATTTAAACGGATGATGGATGTTTTGAATTCGTTGAGTTTGGAAAATATGTAGAAAATGTCTGTAACAGTTCGTTGATTAGCGTTCATAATTGAATGTTAATGACGGTACATGCGAAAAGCGCAAATCAAAACGTGATTTGAACACGTGAAGTGGAAAAAAATAAGACGTGATTGGTCCACGAGTAGATGTTGAAATAAATTTCCATCCATTGTAACATCCTGTGTTTGTTCTACATTTCTCCACATAAAGTAAAAAAAGTAAAGTCGTCGGGGCAGTCTAATGTCGGTATCAGCCAGACAGCGAGGGAGTATATCCCCTATTCACTAGCGCTAGACCAAGGAGATTATTTTAGCGTCTGAGGTAGAGCGCCACACCTAGCATCAGCTCCTCACTTTACCTCACAGATCCCTGTGCTACTCATACGCTGAATTTGCGAGGGCCGGTATCGAACCAGGAACTTTGTGATTCCTAGCCGAACGCTCTCCCGACTGAGCTAATGGATTAATTGTCTCATTTTACTCCCAATCTGTATTATGTAGATGTGCACTGTTGTATTCATCTTCATACACAACGTTTCAGCAGATGTACTCTCCGGCTTTCTTCAGGGGTTTCTTGTCGAACTCGAAAAACTTCTCATCGAACTCAGGAACTTTCTAGTCGTAATCGGGAGCCTTTACGGAAGTTTGAACCGAACCCAAATTTAATCCAAAAGGGTAGATTGTTTTTATTCTGTTTACCACAACCCGGCTACAAATATTAAGCTATGTTTTTTTTAAATTTTTTTTTCGCCTGTAGTCAAGATTGAACCTGGATACATGGTGCAACGGAAATAAGGTTGAGCTAATACAGTTCTATGTGACAATCGTCTGTAGATTTCCGGTTCAACATTCAAATGTAAATAATAAAGTTTTGAAAAGACGTTCTATCCCTATACATCACAGTTGGATAATCCTGTAATTCAATCTGGTGTGAAAGATCAAATGATACTAGACATTCTATTTAATATACAGTGGCACTTTGAAATACGAATGCACCAAATTAAGTGTTTACTGAATTACAGTCTGTCACTCGGTCAATTTTTTTGCTTTGTTTTGAGAAATAAAATTGAGGAACGTTCTAGTTTAATAATTTCATACAACGACTGCTGTTCAAACAGTAGCATTGCGTCCAACATAATCTACATTAGATGATGACTCTTGGTTCAGGCATGGTTTCGAGACCGAATCATCATTAACCCTTAACCCAGAGCGCCCCAGCAGTATCTCAAGATATCACCAGACTTTGTTGGTTTGTTGTCATACTATGAGACTGCCATATCCACGCTGATGCGGGTAGAGCTTTATCCTAGGTCTTTTCTCTGTATTTCCTCTTGTCTGGTGGAGAAAATCCAGGTTTAGTCAAAATTGCGAAGGTTGAGTTGGTAATAAATACTCGGCATCCAACTTCGATAGGAAATACATCCATTATCCATCCATTTCTGACACATTGTTCTCGTTGATACGCCAATGGTAAATTCACTAAAATATTAATTTTCCTCATCAATTACAAAATCTTTTGTATTTATTAAAAAAAAATTAAACATATTACAAAACAAATTCATTCAATTTTATTCTATTATGTGTTTTTAAAAGGCGGTGATATTTTTCTTATTAAAAAGAAACCTATCGAAAACTTTGGTGTTTTTTGAGGGGTGGGTGGAACAGATTAATGGCATTTCAGTTTTTTTCAATGGGGAAAATCAATTTGATATACGAGGGAAACAAATTAAACTCTTAATCCAAAATACCACTGCATACATCTCTAAGAAATAATATGACAGAATTTAGTGAGGTTTTAATAAATACCCATTCGTTCGATACCAACATACAGTGTTGCTTAACCTTGTGAAAACAACTAGAGAGTCGGAAGTTTATTGGTCATCTGCCAAATTTTAGATAAAAGAAAATTCAAATCAAATAAGCGTTTGGAGAAAAAGTTCTACAGAGTTTTCTTTTAAGGGATTTTAAGGACATATATATATATATATATATATATATATATATATATATATATATATATGCACAGGTTGCTTCTGCCTTTTTAGCTTAGCGTTATCATGTCGTTGGCTTCCGGCCACGTCACGTACAAAAAACCAGAAGAGAAAAACACATCAATAAAAATAGGCGATGGCAAATAAGCTAAAAAAAATCAGTGAAGCAACACAAATATTTGCAGCTTGACATACGTAGATGCATACACACTAACAGTTGTGTCTCCAGTGAATATGTGTGAACGACAACACAGGTAAAAAAAACATACTCGCACACATGGGTATATGCACGTGTACTCTTCATAAGCACATATACATACACCCTGTATTGGAAATGATTCGGTCTCGCCAGCTTTCGAAAAATCTGAGTGTTATTGGTCCACATGACACGGTCTAAAAGGAGGTATTATAACCGGATGTACAGGGCTGGTATAGCTCAGTCGGTAGAGTATATTTGTCGCAGACCCCACTTGTATGGACTGGGCACAAGGCCTCGTTTTAACGTGGGCCCATCCACAAGCCGAAGCTCATGGGTGGGGAAGAACAAAAATTGCGTCGTTGCCTGGGGGGATAGCCCCCTGGGATCGACGCTATTATTAAACTCTCGACAAGTCCAGCGGCCGAAGCTCGCTGGACCCCCGGTGTTAACCGGAAAACCGAGTGTGCAATGAGTTTATATAAAAAAAAAAGGCTCAGTCGGTAGAGTGTCGGACTAGGAACCCACAAGGTACTGAGTTCGATACCAGCCCTCGACCAATCAGCGCATGAGTAGCGCAGGGGTCTGTGCGGTAAAGTGAGGAGATGATGGTAGGTGTGGCACTTCACCTCAGACGCCAAACAATCTCCTTAGTGAAAAGAGGATAGGCTCTCTCGCTGTCTGGCTGATACCGACTATAGGCCACCCTGACGACTTTACTTACATTGTCTTAAGCACTTTTTGCTTTAGCCATGAAAATGCTTGTCAAAGCTGCAGTAGAGAGAGTTGGGGATGTCAGTCAGAGTTAGGGATCCGTCATCCACCCCTAAGGGCATATATAAGGTGCGTGATGTGATGGTTAAAGTCGTAGCAAATGGACTCGTCGATCCGAGTTCAAATCCTGGACGAAGTCACAGTTCACACAGCGCTAATATCCTTGGGAAAGGTGTAAATCCAACTACTCTCCCTCCAGCAAATAATAGGGAGGATTTGGCTCTTTAATTATGGCAAGGTAATCAGTCTAAGAGAAGGAAAACTCTGAATTAAAACCTGTTTAACAACACACTTAAAAAATTGACCTTATGTCACATCCTGCTCGTGTGGAATGGTTTGGTTTAATATAATATATATATAATAATATATATAGGTTTTTTATATATTTATTTATTAAAATAAAAGGCATAATCATGGATGACCTTACAGGTAGCACGATAAAAAATCGGTGGCAGGTACTAATAAGGAGGTATGGTTAGTAGGGCCAGAGTGTTGTATGGTCGAGTGGGGAGAACGGTTAATCTTTGTTAAACGCGTAATGC
>CM042157.1:4440467-4457967 GCA_023376005.1 Doryteuthis pealeii
AGAAGAGATAGGCACAGTGCGTAGAGTGTCGACTAGGAACCCACAAAGGTACTCGAAGTTCGATTACATTCGCCTCGACAAATCAGAGGTGAGTAGGTGGCAGGGGTCTGGTTGCGGTAAAGTGAGGAGATGATGGTAGGTGTGGCACTTCACCTCAGACGCCAAATTAATCTCATTAGTGAAAAGGGGATAGGCTCTCGCTGTCTGGCTGATACCGACTATAGGCCACCCTGACGACTTTACTTACATTGTCTTAAGCACTCTTTGCTTTAGCTATGAATATACTTGTCAATGCTGCAGTAGAGAGAGTCGGGGACCTCAGTCAGAGTTAGGGATCTGTCATCCACCCCTATGGGCATACATAAGGTGCGTGGTGGGATGGTTAGAGGCGTAGCAAATGAACTCGTCGATCCGAGTTCAAATCCTGGACGAAATCACAGTTCACACAGCACTAATATCCTTGGGAAAGGTATGAATCCAAATCCCTCCAGCTATGGGCAAATAATAGGGAGGATTGGGCTCTTTAATCATGGCAATGTAATCAGTCTAAGAGAAGGAAAACTCTGAATTAAAACCTGTTTAACAACATTTAAAAATTAACCTTGTGTCACATCCTGCTCGTGCGGAGGGGGTTGGTTAATATATATATATATATAAGGGCATACATGAATGACCTTACAGTTACAACGAAATCGGTGGCAGGATACTTATAAGAGGTCATGAAAGAAATATGGAATGATCAAGGATGCAATTCAAATCTTCCAAATGAATATCACTTGTGATGAAAAGAGGCAAGTTCATCGACAGACACGGATTTTCGGTCGCTGAACAAATATCCCTACTCTCATAAAACGAGCGATCAAGAATTTGTGCAAGAAAGACACCCTCTCTGTACGCCAGATTCTTGATAACCTAGACACATTGCTAGAAAAGATTGACTAATCAGAGCTTCCAAGGACAATTTAAAGTCTGAATATACCAGCACCCACTAATTCACAGAATACAATGGTTGCTTTTCATTTAAGAATTCTCAATTTCCTCAGTGGAATATTTAGAAAATATCTAATATTTAAATTTTGTGTATATTTTTGTTCTTAAAATGTTTAATATATTTAATGCATGCTTCATATTAAATCGCACCAGAGAGAGATGTTTTAAGATTAGATTTAAATCATTTATCAAACTTTCAAATATACATTCTGAATTTTCTTTGAATTTTTACCGAAAAATCCTATGTCAATTTTTTACTTAAATTTACTTATGATATCAATTTTAAGGGTTTTAAATGAATTGAAATCCACACAGATTTATTGTATTCATTTTTAAATTTGATTATTTCATTTGAAAAATGAATTCCAATATTTTTATTTTTCTAGCTTAATGCATGGATCATATTTAGTTAAACATTTGAGGATTTATTTTAGAGTGATGGTTAATGAGTTTGTTTCTTTTTTTAATATTCTAATACACATTTACTGTGTTTCTTTATAAATATATATATATATATATATATATAATATATATATATATATATATATATATATATATATAGTCACGTGCCTGTGTTTGAGGGTTGTAGCATTATACGTATATAAGTACATTCAATACTAACATATATATATCTTATTATAATGGAGATTGTGGGTTTGTCTGTCTGTAACCGAAACTATATTACTATACTAGTCACAATTCCCTTTGTTAGTTACATCATATTCTCCGTGATTTTATTTTTATTTAAACCTCAATTATTAATAAAATTGTTTTACATCGTTAAGACTATTGACCATATCTACATACTAATAATATGCAATAGTATTTATATATACAACAAAATAGCGGTTTACAGTGTGAATGGGAAGGCTAATTTACATATTGATCTTAAAAATTTGATTTTAATACATATATGCTTAGTATTATTGATTTCTAATTGTTTAGTTTTATCTTATTGAATATGAGCAAAAATCTCAGGGATGAATTTTAAAAGAAATCCATTAACAAAAAAAAAAAAATAACTGTAATTTTATTCTTTACTTCCAATTTTAACTAAATTGTTAAATTAGGAAAATTTACCAATGAAAGACGGGAGTAATGGAAAATGATGGAAGAGTTAGTTTCAAAGTTGTTCTACATTTCAATTATACCCCCTCTGTTCATAATCTTTTTATCTGCATTCTTATTCAGTTTCATTAGCCTTTCTAATTTAATATGATATTTTATTATATTAAAACTTAAATACTTGCACCTGGAGGGTGCATATATTTGCTAGTATATATAATTAGAACTTTTAGAACCATTGGAAATTCCACTTATATGTAGCAGATCTGTCTTATATTAATGAAAAAAAGAAGCACTGCGTGGTTGAGGAGGTGGCTTGGGTTACCTCAAAGATTAACCTGTGCTGCACTGTATGGGAACACATACGCGCTAAAATTACCATTTAGTAACCTTAATAAAGGAATTAATGGTAAGCTGTAGAAAGGAGATCTTCCTATACAGAGATTCCGAAGACCTAAAAGCGAGATAGAGGCTCGGATAGAGACACGTACAGTGAGTAAAGATAGCGCTAGTAAAGAACTAGCAGCGGCGGAAGAGAAACTTCGACATAAAAGAGTTATTATTGTAGGAGTTACAGCAAATTGGAGGACTGGACTGGGCTACTTCTATAGCATATATTGCCCAAGGCAAAGAAAAACGCGGTATTGCAGAACGAGTTGCGAGCAGGTATCGAGAAAGAACATTATTGCAAAGTTGTCAGTCTAGGTCAACAGGGTGTAGACGAAATGGGAAGAAATTGAGCTGAGAATGAATTGGTCAGATTACTGATGAGCTGACGTTAGCAAAATTCAATTTCCATTAAAATCTGTCAACAACGTTCTCCCAAGTCCAGCAATACTGTACACATGTGTTACATAATTCATAAGTAGCTTAAGATTTATGTACGTACCTATAGTTGGAATATTTGAATAAATTTTATTACAGTCAAAAGAACGGAATTTCTGTGGAAAGTTACCGCGCCGATGAGTGACGAGGGTAACTTTCCACCTGACCTTCCGGTAGAGCGCGCTATTACAGACGCGTGGGAATTAATTTTCAGATGCGTACAGACTTTCGAGGAGTGCGAACGCTATTGTCGACTCTGATAGGCGCACTCCACCAGCGGCGTAATCATGGACTGGTTTGTTGTGATAAAGCTTTAGAAGAAAATAACAAGTCTTGTTTGTTAAGTAATTTAAAACAAGAGATGATAGACCGAATAAATGAACAAAGATCAACCTCAGCAGAAAGCCCTGAAGCAAAGTACCGGCCAACAAGAGAATATGGCAGCCGACAAGTACGAACCAGTAAGCAGAAGTGTAATAAGTCCAAACTATCATCTCATCATCCCATCTCTACTCTATCCGTCTCTCTCCCGTATATATACCCGATGTCTCTAAAAGGGTTATATAACACATGCGACCAAGTTCAAATAGTTGGAAAGAGGGAGGGATAGAGAGGGGAAAGAGGAAAATAAGGTAAGAGGAAGAGTGGGAAAGTGGAGAGAGAGAGGAGAGGTAGAGGGAAAGAGAGGGGGGAAAGAGAGAGAGGCGGAGAGAGAGGGAAAGATGGAAATAGAGAGGGAAAGAGAGAGAGGGAAAGAGAGGGAGAGAGAGGAGAGAGAAAGAAAGAAAGAGGGGTAGAGGGAGAGTGTGTTAGGGACAGAGAGAGGGGAGAGAGAATGGGGGAGAGAGTGAAAGAGAGGAAAAGTGAGATAGAGAGGGAAAGAGGGGAATGTGGAGAAGGATGGGAGAGGGAGTAAACAAATGTTCATCTTCATCTGTGCGGCTTTCAATCCACACACGAAGTAAAGCAATACACATGTCAGCGCACCAACTGCCACGATACTAACAACCTCAGTGGGTACCTACCACGGCCTGAACTGTGCCAAAAACTAGTGCGTAACAAAATCTTGCATCACTTTTGACTCATCCTAGTAAATATAGGAAATAATCGATAGCTCAGTTAGTAGAGTGTCCGGCTGGGAACCTGGTTCGATAACGGCCCTCACCAATTCAGCGTATAAGTAGCGCAGTGATCTGTGCGATGAGACGAGGGGCTGATATTAGGTGTGGCGCTCCAATTCAGATGTTAAATAATCTCTTGGTCTAGCGCTAATGAAAAGCGGATAGATTCCCTCGCTATCTGGCTCATACCGACATTACGCTGCTCCGCCCCCCAAAAAAGTTTTATGCAAAATAAACGAGTGTCAGCTCAAAAGATAATTGGCTGACGAATATACTCTCATGGAATGTGACCAAATGAGGTTTATTTTTCAACTTAGTCCCCTTGTGGTCCACACACTTCTTCCATCGGTGAGGCAGTGCTTGGGTCCCATTTGTCAAAAAAGTCACCAGCAGCTGTTATGTCTTTATTATATGATGTGTTTCAGCCTTTGAACTTTTTCACCCAATCTAGAATATTTCAATTGTGATACCTGGACGTATGTGCATATGGCTATATAAATCAGAAGAAATTTGAAAAAAAAAAAACAATTTCAAGCATTTCTATTTGGCCAATCAGGGAATTGTGTCAGTGCACCAACCCTCTATATTCAACAGATATTGCTCCATGTGATCTTTTACATTCCTAAACTCAAAGGTCTTTTGAAGGTTAAGGTTTAACGAAGTAGATTACAAATACGGTCGACATCCCAGATTCCAACGATATGAAAAGATAGTTTTAGAGGTGCCTCTATCAATATAAAACTCATTGGAATAAGTAATTTTAAAACCAAGGGATGTATTTTGTAATATATTTGCCTTTTTTCCCCTGTTTATTGTTTTGGTTGATATATATATATATATATATATATGGGAGGACAAAGTGCCCAACGCAGACGTGCTGGAACGAGCAAACATAAACAGCATGTCTGCCATCATTTGCGAGAGACACCTACGCTGGCTCGACCACGTCAGGAAAATAGACAAAGGCCGAATCCCCAAATATCTACTGTATGGCGAAGTAGTAGAAGGCTCCCGACCGGTAGTGAGACCACACCTGCGCTTTAAAGATGTCTGTAGAAGGGACATGAAGACATACCACATCAACACCAACACATGGGAGGCTTGTGTAGAAGACCGTGCAAACTGGTGCCTCCTCGTCAAACAAGGAACGAAAAGGAGTGAAAAAGAAAGGAAAGAAGCCGCCACAGAAAAGAGAGCCAGAAGGAAGGAGAGACAACAGCAACTCAAGCAAGCATCACTGTTTGTTTTCAGTACTATTTATATATATATATATATATATATATATATTATATATATATATATATTATATATTTGGGGGGAGTGTGTGTATCGATGTTTAAGATTATTTCTAAGATATATATTATATATATATATATATATATATATATAGTTCATGAGAAATCAAAACAAATAAAAGTTTTTGCTTTTATTTATTTAATTACGGGAACGGTATTACAACCAGCGGTTTCTTGCTGAAAGCATTCATCAGGTAAGACGAAACGGTTCCTTTGAAAATGACAGAAATTGTGTAAATATATATATATATATATATATATATATGTATATGTATATATATATATATATGTATGTAGATATATATATATGTGGTGTGTGTGTATGTGTGTGTGTGTATGTATGTGTGTGTGTGCGTGTGTATACATACATACATATGTAGGTATTTTGTATTGGAAGGAAGAAAATAAATTGTTCGGTTACAACATTTAAAAAGCTATAATTATTTGTCACGGTATACTATTCAATTCAGGAAATGTTTGTAATATATGATTTTGATATTTTGTTCTTATTTTTATACATTTTTATACATATGTATATGCATATATACTAATAATGTTATGCATCCAAACCTGCGCATTAGAATTGAAAGATCATCTATATTTTTCAATAAACCCTGACGTTCATGAGGGGTTAAGTATTTCACTAACCCAGGACATTCCAACAATAATTCATATTTACTTAAGCGAGTCCTGAAAATGAAAGACAAGATCAAACACTGTCAAACATCAAGACAATACGACAGAAACTTTGACAAAGCAGGCTGAATAATGTCCATCAGGTAATTTCCCTCAAACGAAAGAAACATCAAAATGAATAGTGACACGAATTTCATGTTTCGGCCGTTAAAATCTCTGGTCATCCGTAGTTGCAAGGAGGTGATAATCATCTCACAGGGGAAAATAAATAAAATGTTAAAAAAAATACATTTCCTTGCCAAATTATACAAGAAGAAAAACGGGTCTTGGTGATTTTCTGTCGCTCTTTTTTTTTTGTTTTTTGGTAACAATTGTTCTTTTCGCTCGCATGTGCAGAAAAAAAGCCCAATGGAATCCCTTACCTGTTCAGGTATTTCTATCAACTCTTTTCCAGACATGCATGTACTCAATAACGCAGACCCCACAAGGAATAGCAGCGCTTGTCATTTTGGATCATATGACACCCATATCAAATTTTCACGCCACCCAAGAGTACAGAATACATGAGTTATTGTTTTTTTTTGTGGGGTTTGGAGAGATTTTTTCTGTTCATTTTTTGCTATAAACCAAATGTCATTTTTTTTATGATCACCGCAGGAAATTCTTATCGGGATACCCTCATTTTTCTTCACTTTATTTTTCTCTTTCCTTTTTCTCGGTTTATGATTTCCAGATAAATTTCTTCTTCTTCTTCTTCTTCTTCTTCTTCTTCTTCTTCTTCTTCTTCTTCTTCTTCTTCTTCTTCTTCTCACGCACTGTCTCTCTCGTTTTTCTCCTTATTTTCAGTTTTTCTTCTTATGGAGAAAGATATTATTAGCTATTAGTTCTTATAGTCTCACTTCTCTAATGCTGTTGCCTTTGATTCATTCGTATTCTATTTTGATTGTGTTATTTATGTCTTTTTGTTTTTTTGTTTTTTTCTCGACTATTTTTCATTCTTTTCTTTCAATTTGTTTTTTTCTTTCCTTTTCTTTAGTAATTCGTTCTTTTATCAGTCTTGTCACGTTTTCGAGACAAATTACATTTTTCAACGTTTTCGGCATGTTTTCCAAACGTATTTCACTTTCTTTTCTCTCTACTTTCTCTTTTCTTTTCTGTTTATCTAGTATCCTGTTTTTTCTTTTTATTATTATTTCTATTCTTTCGCTTTTTAACTCATTTTCATTATTTTTCTTTCTCACTCACCTTTTCATTTCGTACTTTTCTATTGTAGTCATTTTTTTATGATTATCTTTTTGTTTCCTTTCTTCATTACGAAGGTCATTCAATAAATTAAGGGAATTTTGTTGAAAAAATTTTTTTTCAGATTTTTTTTATTTCATAAATGTAAACTCAGCATTGTTTGGAATTTGTTTATGTTAACAATTCATCCGGGTACCCCATGTGGTGTAATGGTTAGCAAGCATGATTTTCAAACCATTGTTAGTGAATTCGATTTTCACTGGCCGCTCCAGAATCTGGCATTGTGCTTAGAAAATAACTATATTAACAATACTTTTGATCATGCAAAAATATTTGTTTTGTGGTTATTCAAAATGTTACAGAGGCATGACATCTGATTTATGGTGGCTGAAAAGCTCAACCCATATGAAATTTGCAGAAGGATGCGCTCTGTTGTGACACAATGGTTAAGTGAGAATACGCTCAGAGAAAAAAAAAAGCGGTAAATAGCAAGTGTTAAGCCCAGGTATATGTATATGGGTGGGTGTTTGTCCTTTAGGGAGATAAAGGATCAGTAAGGTAAAGTTTAAGAGGATTTTACGACTACCATGCAGTTAAGCCAGTTAGAGATAATATGTTTATTTGGCTGGTTTTAAGAGAAAATGGGTTTTGAAAAAGTTAATTGTCTGAAAAGTGGGGAAACTGAGACTGATAAAAAAGTAATGGCCATAATTTTAGGAGAAAAAACAGTCATGGTGTTTGAGAAGAAAAGTAAGTACCTGTTTCTGGATGGTCGAATCCATGGGGGGCGTGTAGGGATATAATCTGCATATATTTAGCCAGCTCAAGCCACATTAACGAGTTTCAGACCATCCACTGGAGTGAGAGGTCGTCCCAGTAGCAGTAGATAGAAAATAGCTGACAACACTGGATGCCCCATAACATCCCCACGTAAATGCATAACAATATAGTAAGTCGACGGGGCGGCCTAAAGTCGGTATCAGCAAGTCATCGAGGGAGTCTATCCCCTTTTCAATAGCGCTAGACCAAGGAGATTGTTTTAGCATCTGAGGTGGAGCGCCACACCTACCATCAGCTCCTTACTTTACCACACAGATCCCTGTGCTACTCATACGCTGAGTTGGCGGGGACCGCTATCGAACTAGGAACCTTGTGGTTTCTAGCCAAACGCTATACCAACTGAGCTATTTTAATTCAATAATTTACATTTAAAAAAAACCTTGAAAATAAATGAGGAGATTAATTCAATCAATCAACATGATATTTCAATTACCTTCTGTTACTATACAAATTTAAATTTCTAAATATTTTCTCAAATATAAATAAAATCTTCCTTATTTTTGCTCAAAAACCAAACCCTCGTGATAGTGAATGTATATATATATATATATATATATATATATATATATATAAATTTGTCGTTAATTGTTTTATTTTCGAAGTTTCCTCCGGACATACACATATACACATTTGCCCTTAATACATGTATAGATTAAATCTATATTAAGCTTGAACAATGTCTTTCAAACAATTAACAGTTTTCATCAAAACAATGATATAATTTGGAAATTTGGAACTTATTGCAAAGCTGCATGATAAACAAAATCCTGGTTTTCCTATTCGGTAAAATGGTAGGGTTATTTGCCTGCTCATCCCACTTATGAGGGCTGGACACAAGGTCTCGTTTTTACGTGGGCACATAAAAATTGCAATGATCTGGGGGGCATGGCCCCCTTGGATCGATGCTATTAATTGTACTTTACCGGTCCAGAGGCCGAAGCACACTGGACCCCCAGCCGAGGCCGGGTATAGAAGGCAAGTGTCAAAGCATAGAATCTGGAACAGATACTACACTTTGATCCTCCCTTCCAAAAATGGTAGGCGTAAAGTTGAAAATATGTGACACATTGAAATGTAGACTCACGAAAACTCGTATTTATTAGTAGAGATTAAAGCTACTTTGTTTTTATTTGGTTCTTCGGTTTGTTTCTTAAAAAATAAAATATTTTCTGTTATACCCTTTCCTTTTCTCTCTCTCTCTCTCTTTCTCTTTCTTTCTTTCTCTCTCTTTTATATTTCGTTCTATCTTTCTTTCTCTCACTTTTAAATTTATTTATTTATTTTTCTCTCTTTTTTATATTTCGTTCTTTCTTTCTTTCTTCTCTCTCTTTCTTTCTTTCTTTCTTTCTATCTTTCTTTCTTCCTCTCTCTTTTATTTTTCGTTTTTTCTTTCTCTCTCTCTCTCCCCCTCTTTCTATCTTTCTTTTCTTTCTTTCTCTCTCTTTTATATTTCGTTATTTATCCCCTCTCTCTCTCTCTCTCTCTCTCTCTTTTATATTTCGTTCTTTATCTATCTCTCTCTTCTCTCTCTCTCACTCTCTCTCTCTCTCTCTCTTATGTATTTCAGTCTTTATTTCTCTCACTCCCTCTCTTTTTCTTTCTTTCTTTCTTTCTTTCTTTTTTTCTTTCTCTCTCTCTTTTATTTTTCGTTTTTTCTTTCTCTCTCTCTCCCCCTCTCTCTCTCACCCTTCTATATATTTCGGTCTGTATTTCTCTCTCTATTTCTTTCTCTTTCTTTCTCTCTCTCTTTTATATTTTGTTCTTTATTTCTCTCTCTCACTCATTTTTTGTTCTCTCTTTCTCTCTCTCTCTTTCTCTATCTATCTATCTATCTATCTATTTATATCTCTTTCTCTATCTCTCTATCTGGCATTTTATAAATCTCTAGTTTCTAGCATCGTTCTCTTTTCTTTTTTCTTTTCTTTTTGTTGTTGTTTCGTATCTTCTTCCCATATGCTTATTGGATTAATCCTTTTTCAAGTCTATCAAAAATATGATCGACTGCCCCTTCCTTCCAAAATCTGCAAATTCTTTCGACCTTCCTCCCCCCACCCCCACGCTCCCCAACACGAACACCCCCTCCACTCCACTCCTCCCAAACAATCACGTTTCGTGCGAGATTCCCTGCTGTGAATTCCCCATCGGCCCTCTTCAAATACACCCAGACCACCGACACTTTCATAATGTCGAAACAAATCAACTAAATAATTAGCAAAGGTCACAGAGAACACCCAAGAGGCGGCACGGCGGGTCGACGAGAGAGAGAGAGAGAGAGAGAGAGAGAGAGAGAGATGAAGAAGGATGCAGAGTTAGTGGATGAGGATCACATTCAGACATTCAGATTTCAAGGATGCGTGAGAGAGAGGGAGAGAGGGAGGGGAGAAGAGATAAGAGGAGAAAGAGGGAGGAGGAGAAGAGATAAGGAGAGAGAGAGAAAGAGGGAGAGAGAGAAAGAGGGAGCGGGAGAAGAGATAAGAGGAGAGAGAGAGGGAAGGGAGAAAGAGGGGGGAGAGAGAGAGGGAAGAGAAAGAGGGAGAGGGGGAGAGAGAAGAGGGAGAGAAAGAGGGAGAGGGAGAAAGATGGGGAGAGAGAAAGAGGGAGCGGGAGAAAGAGGGAGAGGGGGAGGAGAAGAGGAGAGGGGGAGAGAGAAAGAGGGAGAGAAAGAGGGAGAGGGAGAAAGATGGGGAGAGAGAAAGAGGGAGCGGGAGAAGAGATAAGGGGAGAGAGAGAAAGAGGAGAGAGAGAAGAGGGAGGAGGAGAAGAGATAGGAGAGAGAGAGAAAGAGGGAGGAGGAGAAGAGATAAGGAGAGAGAGAGAAAGAGAAGAGAGAGAAAGAGGGAGGAGGAGAAAGATAAAGGAGAGAGAGAGAAAGAGGGAGAGAGAGAAAGAGGGAGAGAGAGAAGAGGGAGCGGGAAGAGATAAGGGAGAGAGAAAGAGGGGAGGGAGAAAGAGGGGGAGAGAGAAAGAGGGGGAGACAGAAAGAGGGGGAGACAGAAAGAGGGAGAGACGAAAGAGGGGGAGAGAAGAGATAAGGGGAGAGAGAAAGAGGGAGAGGGAGAAAGAGGGGGAGAGAGAAAGAGGGACAGAAAGAGGGAGGGAGAGAAGAGATAAGGGGAAAAGAGGGAGAAAGAGAAAAGACTGAGGGGGAAAGAGATAATGGAGAGAGTGAAAGAGGAGAGACAGAAAGAGAGAAGGTAAGAGAGAGAAAGAGGGGGAAAGAGAAAAAGGGAGGGGAGAAGAGATAAGGGAAGAGGGAGAAAGAGGGAGAGACAGAAAGAGAGAAGGGGAGAGAGAGAAAGAGGGAGAGAGAGAAATAGAGAGGGACAGAAGAGATAAGGCGAGAGAGAAAGAGGGAGGGGGAGAAGAGATAAGTGAAGAGAGAGAAAGAGAGATAGAAGGAGAGGGGGTAGGTATAAAGCAAATGATTAAAGATATTCAATTGGAATAAACAAAGATTTTTGAAGGAATGAAGGAAGGAAGAAAGAAAGAAAGAAAGAAGGGGAAAAAAGAAGAAGAAACTAAATGAGGTTAAAAGAAAGAAAAAGACAAAGAAAGAAAGAAAGGTGAAAGGAAGGAAGGAAGAAAAGAAGGAAGGGGGAGGAAGGAAAGAAGAAACTAAATAAGTTCAAAAGAAAGAAAGGAAAGAAAGAAAGAAAGAAAGAAAGAAAGAAAGAAAGAAAGGAAAGAACGAAGAAAGTAAAGAAGAAACTAAATATGGTTGAAAGAAAGAAAAAGTGAAAG
This sequence comes from Doryteuthis pealeii, assembly GCA_023376005.1. NCBI lineage: Eukaryota > Metazoa > Mollusca > Cephalopoda > Myopsida > Loliginidae > Doryteuthis > Doryteuthis pealeii. The sequence continues at coordinate 4,452,223 of CM042157.1, forward strand.
AAAAAAAGAAAAGATGAAAGGAAAAAACGAAGGAAGGAAGGAATGAAAGAAGAAACTAAAGAAGAGGTTTATTTTCCCAGTACCCCACTCGTTCCGAGTCAGGCACGAAGGCCCTATTTATGTGGGACCACCCACAAGCCGAGACTCATGGGTGGCGGGTTGAAAAATTGCGTCGATCCCGTCGGCATTCCCCCTCAAGGGGGGCGCCTCAGGCGCTGGGCAATAAACCCAGCCCTGCCCCTTTAAGTCAAGGGGGCAGGTATTGCCTGGAGGGATGGCCCTCTGGGATCGACGCTATTAATTTACCATCTAACCAGTCCAGTGGCCGAAGCTCACTGGACCCCCGCCTGAGCGGCTGAGGCATTAGGCAAGAGGGAAGAGAGAGAAGGGATAGGGTTAAAGCAAATGTGTAAAGAGATTCGATTGAAATAAACAACAAATTTTACAAAAAGGTTATGATGGAAATACGAAGGAAATAAAGAAAATTGTAAGATAAAAAAGAAAGAAAGAAAGAAAGAAAGAAAGAAAGAAAGAAAGAAAAAATAACATACTGATGCTAAAAAGAAAGACTCGAAAAAGAATGAATATATTACAGCGATGTTGATAGGTACGCGTCCTGCGTCACTGACGCATAAATATCTAAAAAGAAGCAGAAAAATCGTCTCCATGCGTCCCAGTGTTTTTTTTTTTTTGTTTTTTGTTTTTTTTTTTTGTGTGTCTTCTTCCTCCATCATTTCCAGCTAACTCTAAATAAATTTCAATATTTTCTTGGAAATCAATTGCACTGTATTGAGTACAAGGTAGAGGTTAGTTATTCATAAATAAACTCCGTATAATTTATTAAGAAATTTTAGTTGGGACCCATCAAATTTCTTGGGGACTCATTCCAATCAAATACATGTGTCACAGAACGCACTAAATTTTTAAAAAATCTATTAGCCTCATTGCATTAAACAAAAATAATGTTCAACAAGACCAAGCAAATAAACAAAAAGAAAGAAAGAATGGATGTATCAAACATGCAGAAATAGATAAAGAGAGAAAGAAAAAGAAAGGAGGAAAAAGAGAGAAAGAAGAAAACAGAAATGTGTAAAAGGAATAATATTAAGGAATACTTGGTATTATTGATTTTCGAATTGTTTGATTTTATTTTAATGAATGCGAGTAAAAAATCTCGGAGATAAATCATTTTTAAAAATCCATTAACAAGAAGAAATAACTGTCATTTTTTTTTCTATTTACTTCCTAATTTAACTAAAGAGTTAAAATATGAAAATTTAGCAATGAAAGACAGGAACGATGGAAGGGTACATTTCAGTTGTTCTATTTTCGTTCAGTTGTAATCTTTTATGTGATTTTCTTATTCCGTTTCAGTAGCGTTTCTAATTTAATGGAGTATTTTATTACACTAAAGCTTAAATACTTGCGCCCGGAGGGTGCATATATTTGCTAGCAATAAATTGATAAATAAATAAATAAATGAGAAGAAGAAGAAGAAGAAATGTTTAGTACTTACACTGAAACAAAAAGAATCTTTACTAAAAAGATATTAGGTTATTTTATTTAAAGGGATATAACCCCTAATGGGATATTTAATAGCAATTCTGATGCATTTTTTGCATCATTCTATCATTTCTAAGCAAATAATTTAGTTTAAGTTGTTTTATATATTTAAAGACATATCAACCTTAGTGGCTTATTCAATATTAAAGCCATTGCTGTAGAAGAACAGTAGTGGTACCATTTAATGCATAACAGTGGGGATGAAGGGGTTAAAAGTAAAAAGGAAAAGGAAAAAAGGAAAAGGAAAAAAGAAAGAAAAGAAAGAAAAAAACAAAAAGAAAAGAAGGGAGACAAAGAATGAAGGAAATCGGCCTTTGATGTTGACACTTTCCAGCTTCGATCCATACTTCATTTATAGAGATCTCGCTGGATCTAAATAGCCACCCCGACTGCCAACAGATCGAATATCGGAAAATAATAACTGAAAATATACAATAAAGAATTCGATGTAAGTAACAAATTGATCAGTCTAGAATTTCTCAAGAGACGATAAGCAAAATCAATCGATGGCGTGTCACAAATGATTATCGATTTCTTTTTCGGGGGCGAACGTGTCAATCAATAATGCCCAAGATTCATTATATATATATATATATATATATATATATATATATATATATTATTGTGTGAGAGTGTAATATTTTCATAATAGATTTATGTATTCAAGAATTACCTAAGAAAGAATGTATTAGAGAAAGAACTTGGTGTACCAATATTTCTAGGTGAGGATTAGTTATATTGAAAATCTTAGTTATTTCCCTTGATTCGGATTCACTCTCTGTTGTTAGTGGAAAGTACGCAATTTAACCACTTAGCGAATTTGGTTGTATTACAAACGTGATAGATAAATAGATAAATTGATAGAAATATATTGTTGACTTTTTTCTATATAAGGTGTGTGTTAAAAGTCCAGTCATATTTATAGACTCGCCGAGAATCATATGATCAACCTCTTGGCCAATCACTGGTAGTACTCTGCTGCTGAAACAATACTTAAACTGAGCATACTGAGCATACTGGCCATACTTACTTTGACTTTCGTGGACGACGGACAAAGTATTCCATAACTCAGGACATAGGCAGGATAGGACTTATTCACTTACCAAAGGATTCCATAACTTAGGACTTATACGCAGGATAGGACTTATTCACTTACTAAAGGATTCTCAGGACTTATAGGCAGGATAGGACTTATTCACTTACCAAAGGATTCCATAACTCAGGACTTATACGCAGGATAGGACTTATTCATTACTAAGGATTCCATAACTCAGGACTTATAGGCAGGATAGGACTTATTCACTTACCAAAGGATTCCATAACTCAGGACTTATAGGCAGGATAGGACTTATTCACTTACAAAGGATTCCATAACTCAGGACTTATAGGCAGGATAGGACTTATTCACTTACCAAAGGATTCCATAACTTAGGACTTATACGCAGGATAGGACTTATTCACTTACTAAAGGATTCCATAACTCAGGACTTATAGGCAGGATAGGACTTATTCACTTACCAAAGGATTCCATAACTCAGGACTTATACGCAGGATAGGACTTATTCACTTACTAAAGGATTCCATAACTCAGGACTTATAGGCAGGATAGGACTTATTCACTTACCAAAGGATTCCATAACTCAGGACTTATAGGCAGGATAGGACTTATTCACTTACTAAAGGATTCCATAACTTAGGACTTATACGCAGGATAGGACTTATTCACTTACTAAAGGATTCCATAACTCAGGACTTATACGCAGGATAGGACTTATTCACTTACTAAAGGATTCCATAACTTAGGACTTATACGCAGGATAGGACTTATTCACTTACTAAAGGATTCCATAACTCAGGACTTATAGGCAGGATAGGACTTATTCACTACCAAAGGATTCCATAACTTAGGACTTATATGCAGCAGGATAGGACTTATTCACTTACCAAGGATTCCATAACTCAGGACTTATAGGCAGGATAGGACTTATTCACTTACCAAAGGATTCCATAACTCAGGACTTATATGCAGCAGGATAGGACTTATTCACTTACCAAAGGATTCCATAACTCAGGACTTATAGGCAGGATAGGACTTATTCAATTACCAAAGGATTCCAGAACTCAGGAATTATACGCAGGATAGGACTTATACACTTACCAAAGGATTCCATAACTCAGGACTTATACACAGGATAGGACTTATTCACTTACCAAAGGTGTTGAGATTTTTTGTGGATATAAGGCGTGTGATAAATGGTCACTTGTACTTATATACTCGCCGATAACCATGTGACCAACCTATTGACCAACCACTGGCAGTATTCTGCTGCTGATATTATTATTTATACTGGCTGTTCTGTTCATACCTAATCATTACTACTTGGATCTTCGTGGGCGACGGAACATAGGATTATATCACTGGACCTTTTACACTACGTAGGATTCCAGAACTCGGGACTTATTCACTTACCAAAGGATTCCATAACTCAGGACTTACTTACTCTAAGCCCTTTTCAACTGGCCAAGGATGGCATTTAAAAACTTAACAGATATAAATAGGCTGAGACAGATAGATAGAAACAATGAATAGAACAAGATAGATACATAAATAGATAGAGATACGATCAGATTAAAATTATCATTAATTCCCAAATTCTGTATTTTTCAATCAGGTAGGTATTTACTCAACCTATTAGCAATTATTAGGCATCCAACGAGGATCGAACTTGTTATTCATTAGTAATGGATCAGTCAAACTAGCTTGCTAAATATTACACACATTATAGGACACTACATTTTTATTTGGAAGCGCGTAGTGTAATTGTTAAAGACATGTGAAATCGACTCGTCGCTCCGAGTTCAAATCCTGGATGTGGTAATTGAATTTCACTTAGCGCTCATACCATTGGGAAAGGTATGAATCCTACCCTCCCTCCAGCTATAGATAAATAGTAGGGCAGACTGGGCTCTTTAACCTTAGTTAGGCAACCGGTCCAGGAGAAGGAAAACTCTGAATTCAAACCTGTTGAATTCCGCTTAAGAAATTGACATTGTGTCACATCCTGCTCGTGCGGAGGGGTTGGTAAATAATTATAGGACACTCTATTTTTTTTAACTTTGTAAATATTTCATTATTTTTTGTAACAATTGTTATAGAAACAAACATTTTTTCGGCATGTTTCTATTCTCGTAACTCTATTTTCTATTCTCAGAAAACACTAAAGATGCGTGACTTTTTTCTCTCTCATTTCTCAGAGGCTTTTTCTAATTTCACTCAAAGTTTCACACTTTATCCAGTATCTTATCTCCCCATCATAATATCATGGATGTTTCTATTTATAGTCACTTTAGAATATTTTAGCGTAATTATTTTGGTCTATAGGGAATTTGGGGATTCAAAAGAAACCGTAATCGGATTTCTAGAGAAAGAGAAGAAAAAGATATTGGAACAAAGGACACAGTTTAGACGGGTAAACACTCAACAGGGAGCGGCAGCAATTGACCGCCGAATGCCCCCGGAACAAGATTTAAAAATAAAAACGGAAATTCCAGGTTTTGACCGGAAGCGGATGAGACCTTTCCCCACCCCCGGGAACAAAAACGGAAGAGGAGAAAAATCGTTTTTTTTTCGGCTGTGGCTTCGTAAGGGCAGAATAATCTTACCTTACCCCCTCTCTCCCCTTCCCTCTGGAAAAGAACCCACGAGCCTAGAAACGAATAAATATCCCCTTTGTGACTATATGACTTACGCACGTTGTTTCTGAACTAACGACGACTACTACTACTAATGACTACTACTACGACCCCACTGGCCTGATGCAACAATATCAATGCTTCGTCTTTTCATAGATATATACTTTTGCATATATAGATTATAAAGTCTGTGGAGAGACCTATTGTCGGTAACAGGGGGGGGGCGAGAGACAGAGAGAGAGGGGGGGAAAGAAAGAAAGATGTGAAATGATTCAGATACATACATGCATACTAGATGAGTGCTGCATCATAAAAATGGTAGCCGTCTTTACAAGTAAAATTATAATCCATCATCCCGATTAATAATTAATTCCCGTTCATGGCCTCTCAAGGGATCTTAAGTCCATCTGCTCACTTACAAGTCTTAAATATAATAAACTTGGATTGAATTTTCTACATGATTTATGGGATCCAGATGTCGAAAATCAT
>CM042157.1:4462967-4470467 GCA_023376005.1 Doryteuthis pealeii
TGCTCCAGCCCAAATGCCAAAAAAAAAAATCTTCCTGGTCTAGCGCCTGTGAAAATGGGATAGACTCCCTCATTTACTTGTTGATATTGCCAATAGGCCACTCCAACGACTTTACTCTTTTTTTACTTACAACATTCGTTACATTCTATTTTATTATGTTTTTTATACAATACCGGGTTATTTTTCTTACTTAAAAAAGTTGAATTGTGTAAAAAAAAGGCGTAATAAAAAAAGGGTATTTATTGGTGCGTCTGGAACGGATTAATGGCATTTCAGTTTGTCTCAATTGGATAAAATGGTAAAAGCGAAACGAATTAAACTCGTAATATTACAATTTATGAGCAGTCATGAATTGTGAATGTGTCTGTAGTTAGAATTTGAATTAAGGTTCGTTAAATTTGAAAGTGGAGGTGGGTAACTTTCCATAACATTTGGGGATTATGATTGACATTTTAGATGACCCCAACTGAACTCCGATACAGCGACGTGAGAATAAGATAGTTAAGTAGATGCAACCCAGCTTTTGTTCTCTCAGCGGTCCTTCTCACCGTGGCGGAATCAATCATGGGCTAAGAAATAAAACTTGATCAAGTATAACCAAGTATTGTTGTTGTATTAATTGAATGTAAGAATAATGACTATCCCAGTCCAAAGAAGTACCAAAAAGGAGAATCGACGAAGAAGAGGAAAACCAGCCCTTGGGTAGAAGTCAGACCAAAGAAAAAGGCATCCGAAGTAGAAGCAATATGCCACCAGTAATCAGTAGGCAGCAGAGTAAGCAGTAAGAGGTCTAATCAAGTATGATCTACCATCTCTAATCAATCTATCACTCTGTCCCTCCCCCTCTCTCTCTATTATGTACCCGAGAATGTTCGAAGTGTTTATACGGCTATACAACAGTATGTCAAGGTACCAATAAATTTACGTTTATCCACACTCAAACTCTATATAAATTTTATTTTAGATATTATTGCTTTTCCGTTGATGAAAAGTCCAAGATGAATGGAAATGCTAATGACTTTTAGAGGCCTCCGGGATGCAGGGAGCAGTTTCCTGGTAAATGGGATCCCGGGTAGTATCAGGAAGTCGATGTTTAAATTTTCATATACAGATATCCATGGTTGACTGCGATGTCAAAAATAGTTTAGCTTCATCGGCATTCTTTCCGTTGACTCTTGCCTCGGGCATGAAGCAGTAAATCTGACCCTACCCATTTTAACTGAGGGGATATTTTCTGCCTTTGGGGATAGACCCCTGACTGAAGCTAAACTCATTATATTTTAGATTATATATATATATATATATATATATATATATATATATATATATATATATGTATATATATATATATATATATATATATATATATATATAATATATATATATATATATATATGGAAATACGATGAGGAAATTAATCCGACAATATGAAAAGAAAATATTTAAAAAATATAACCAACACAGGATGTTACGATCAGGAAACAATTTTTAGTGTCAATACTTAAGTATTTCGGTATTTTATACCATCTTCAGGACACTGTTAGGTGAGGAACAAAATGAAAGATGTTAAGTGTATAGTGGTTGTGTGAATCTGATGCTATTAACCGTTAATATATATATATATATATATATATATATATATATATATATATATATAGGCCTTTGAAAGGAAGGAAAACTCAATAAATCGTCATGTTTGAATATATCCGGTTAAAAAAGAAAATTAAAAGATACATTGTAACCTAAATAGCTTGAATTTGTAAACGCATATAAAAAAACAGAATGATGTTTTATTGAGTTTTTCCTTCCTTTCAAAGGTAAATATTGCTCTGTATTTAATATAAAATAGATTATTATACATTGAGCTCTCTAGGGATTTATAAAAATCCTTGTATTTGCCCCTACTAAAACATGCAATAATTATACAGTGAGATTTTGAAGATCCCATGTAGAATCATCCCTTACTACCAGTTTTTGGATACCTTACACACACACACACACACACACACATATATATATATATATATATATATATATATATATATATATCAATTCCCCTCACGAGCATGATACAACATAAGGTCAATTTCTTAAGCGTTTAACAGGTTTAAATTCAGTGTTTTCCTTTTCTTAAACTGATTGCGTAACGAAGCTTAAAGAGCCCAGTCTGTCCTACTATTTACCCATAGCTGGAGGGTGAATAGTTTGATTCATATATTTCCCTAGTGTATTAGCACTATTTGAAATGCATACAACCTTGTCCAGGATTTGAAACCGGGTCGTCGGGTCCATTTCTTACGTATCTTACCATTTCACCGCCAAGCGTCCGACTTGGAACCGTAAGGTTCTGGATTTCGATACCAGTCCTCGCCAACTCAGTGTGTGAGTAGCACATTCATCTGTGCGGTAACGTAAGTAGCTGATGGTAGAAGTAGTGCTCCACCTTAGACGCCAAACCAATCTCCTCGGTCTAGCTCTAGTAAAAGGGAATATACTCCCTGATACCGCCTTTAGGCCACCCCGATGGCTTTACTTTATTATTAATTATATAAATCATTATCCTCATCATGTGATGTTGATAGCATAGATTCCAATGAATCTCTCTCAACAACCATCCCTAGCAATCGTCGTATCAGGCAAGTCCTCCTCAAGACATCTAGTATCTGCACAGAGCTGATCAATGCTAATTGCATCATTTTGGGTAGAGACTGTCAGCAATCTTACATTGGCTAAATAATGCCTCCTAATTATAAATATTTATCAAAAGATAAAAATAGTACTGATTATGTATACGACACAGTGCTGCACAAAAAATATATGCAGTTTTCATCGTTTTGTTACAAATGGAATGAGAGACGACAATATTATATTGCTTAATGCCTATGAGCCTCCATTCATGAAAAATTCATGTCTTCTTCTAATTAACAAAAAAATGGAAATTAGAACATTCAATATTTCATTATCAATTATTTTTTTTAATTATAAAACGTTCTTATTATTTATTAAGGACATTTCTGTCTCGGACACAAGGGGGAAAATAAACACTAATTTAAAAGAACATTTCGAAAATTCAATTAAATTATTCAAATATTTTTTTAAAAATCGGTTTAAATTTTATTACCATGGCATTTTCTTTTGCGCATCATCAGAGTAAATTATAACTAAATAGTTACGAAATGAAGGAATATTTTATGTGAATTTGGTGTATTTTCACTAAGTAGGCTTTCTAATAAATTATTCAACAAAAGATTTCTTTTCGTCCAGGCGTCTGCATGTATGGACAAGAAGGGTTGTGAGAAAGACAGTAAATAAGACTTATGTCAACGAAGCGCTAATTAGAAGTGGTGTTTCGATAAGGAAATACATACTAACAAAACTGTGGAAAGGAAACATTTTCTGGCCGAATAAACACTTCAAATAGAACAACTAGTCTAGATAGTGAAATAAAGAAAAAAAAGCATATAAAAATAAAGCGTGCAAATCTTCGATATACCATGGTCTATTCAAATCATGTAACTTTTTTTGCACAAAAGCCTATAATGGAGGATTTTCGAATATTAATCTACAAAAAATAAGGTTTTACACGGTACCAAACATGTCTTATTCGGAATTTGTTCCGCGTTTATAATATATATATATATATATATATATATATATATATATATATATATATATATATATATATATATATATAATATGATTATATAATATTATGATTATATATTATAATAATATAATTATAATATATATAATATATTTATTATCATTATATATATAATAATATCATTATTATAATACATATATAATAATATTTTTATTATAATATATATGATAATATTATTATTATAATATATATAATATTATAATATATATATGATATTAATATGATATATATGATATTATTATTATTATATATATAATATTATTATTATTATTATTATGATATATATAACATTATTATATTATTATTATAATTATATATATATATATAACATTATTATTAATTATATATATATAACATTATAATTATTATTATAATATATATAACATTATATATTATATATATATATATATATATATATATATATATATATATATATATATATATATATATATATAATTTTATATTAATTCGGTCAGACTTAAAGGGATATTACCCACTATGGTAATCCACAATTTACTGGTACAAGAATATGTGGGGAAGCCTTATTCTGAAGAGATTTAGGACACAGAGACAGCAATCTACAAGAATGACCACATACAATCGGGAATTACAGACATCAAGAAATCAAGGAAAAAAACCCATTCAACAATCTCGATAAGATGGCAAAAGTTATTTTTTGGAAGTTTGCAAAAGAATCAGTGCGTTAAAAAACGTATCCGAGGGTGAGGAATGTTTTTAAAAGCAAATAGACCCGTCTCAAAGCTGATTCACGTGGTTTACTATTTATCTATCAAAGCATACAGGGTTCAAATTCCACTTGGTTCCAAATACTTTATATCTACGAAACGTTCATATCGGTTGGTCTTGATTTGGTTTCTTTGTTTAATGGCATATCAAGCTTTGTGGTTTATTCAAATCAAAAACTATCCTTGCAGAAAATCAGTAGAGTTAATATTTAACTGATATCTGGGGTTGAGGGGATTTATACCTTACCCAAGGGCATTAGTAACGAAAGTGAACGCAATAACGCGACTGTGGTTTGAACTCACGTACTACACTATTGCATTCCAGCACGTTTCTACCCCACGGAGACACGTTTGCGTTGGGTGAGTAAAGTAAGATCATTTGCTTTTTTCCAAGGGGCCTTCCCTCAAGCCAGCAACCATCTCCTAAAAGGGGCGTGGGCTGAGTTTATTGCTGAAGGGAAATTCCAAGGATCTCAATCACTTTTTTTTGTAACAGCCACTCGTGAGTCTTGGTTTGTGCGTGATTCCCCACAAAAATGGCCTTGTGTCTATTTCGGCTTGGTTGGCAACTGGAAAATACCTTAGTCTAGCACGCAGGCCCCAGGTTATTTACAGTATCTAATATTTTGATGTTGTCACCCATCTCACAATTGAACAGGCTCATCGCTTCTTAATTTTCAGCATGACTCGACCTCCAGTCACTCGTTCTTCAATATTTGTGCCATGCAAAGCTAAGTAAAGATGATATATACTTGTCTCAGAAATGACTATTTTCTTCCAGTTATTCATTTTTTTTTCTTTCTTTGTGAACAAAATAAAGGTAATTTGTTTAATGAATAAAATATTGTTTTAAAAATCTCACGTCCAATGAGCTCCGTGTTTCATAAAAATCGATTATAGACAAACGTATAAGTAATATTTTCATCTATACATATATAAAGGGCAGGACTGTGTATGTGTATGTCCGGGGGAAACAAAGTAAATATATATATACACATTAAATATCACCAGGGCTTGTTTTTGAGCAAAAATAATAAATATTTGTTTAATTTCTTTTACTTTGAAATATTAATTTGAAATATAGCAAATCGCGTCATTTATATTTTATTCAAAAAAATAAAATATAGTTAATCATTAAATTAAAATGTCTTACTATTATGTGATATCATTTCCTCTACTCTGACGAAAAAAAACTCGCTAAATTCCCACCAGGCCGGATTAAAATAAGATCTTTTTTACATGGTGATTTTTATTAGTCATACTGCGAAGAACGAACTCGCTCTTCAGTAGTAAGAGATCTGCAAACGATTATCAAACCATGTTTTTATCCTCTATCCAGGCTTCGGCGGGTAGCAGCTTCTAGTTGTTAATATAACCATATTGTATCAGTAGGCGAGTGGTGTAATCGTTATAGTCGTAGGAAATGGACTCGTCGACCCGAGTTCAAATACAGGACGAAGTTGTTTGCATTTCACATGGCGCTAATATCCTTGGGAAAGGTATGAATTCAATTCTCCCTCTATTGATGGGTTAATAGCAGGACAGACTGGGCTCTTTAGCCTTGGCTAAGCAATCAGTCTAGGAGAAGGAAAACTCTGAATTGAAAGCTATTAAACTCCTCTTAAGAAATTGAGCTTGTGTCGTACCCTTCTCTTGCGGATATATATTTTATCAGTTAATACTTCCTAGTTAATAAGGGCGTCCAATCGTAGCGTAATGGTCTGCTAGCTAAGCTCGCATATCCACTTCTACTGAATACTGAGTTAGATCCTGGCTGGATGACCCGTACTTGCGACCTCGTGTCATATCTTACCCAATACAAACAGGTTGGGTATATTTGCAAGCTAGTGTCGCAAATCCATTACTACTGAAAAATGAGTTCGATCCTCACTGTATACTTTATATTTGCGTTAGAAACCATGTGTGACGAACTGATTCGGTAAACAGAGGCGTCCCATAGTGGTGTAATGGTTAGCACGCTAGTCTAACACACATACACCGTACTACTGAATAATGACTTCGATCTTCGCAGGATGCCCCATATTTGCGAGATGTCACACTGAAAGCTCAGGTTCCCGCTAGATCACTATCTAAGCAGTGATGAACCTGCTTAATGCTTAATCTGGTAACCCAATAAGCAACAGCAGGTACTGTAACCAACCCGAGACCTTTGTTTTTAAAATGACTTGATTCAGCATTAAATCATCCGGAAAGGGTTTATATGCCGTAAAACAATCAACCAAACCAAACCATACCATAGTTACGACCTTGTGTCATATCCTAACGATTTTAATAAATACCTACATCCTAGTTAATCAATCCTTCATGGGACCTATATAAGGGTGCACCGTGCGTTTTAGAAAAAAAAAACAATAGCTGTAAGACCACTTACCTCCCATCCCACAAACAATTCAATGAAAGTAATAGAAACATACTTGGTACCGCTGTTGAAGTAAGAAGGAACTCACAAGTGACGTTCTCGTATGAACTACTACATATGGAAACACCAGTGTTGGTTGACTTGCAAAAACTTACATATATTAACACTGCTCAGAGAGTTGGTGGCATCTAGTTGACTTATCACGAGCGATAACTAATAGGGATTGCTGACGAGAGAGCTTCAAAGGGATCCGTGATATTTATACGCCTTTATGATCATCATTATATCCAAGCACATATTTTCAATAAAGAAAAATATATTCATTGAAATATACTTAAAAGAATATATGTTTAATCAATATATTTAATCACACATAAAGCATGAATCTTTTTTTTTATTTTGGTGGGAGAGGGATTCAATCCCCTAAAGTGTTGTAATGTAAGGAAAAAAAAAAAAAAAATAATCATTATTATGGATTCTAATATTTCCTTAAACGTTCAGAAGAGAAGATCCTATTCTTCGATATGTGCAGGACACTTGAGCAAGTCCATCATGAGGATGGGCATAATAATTGAGTTTGACAATTGAGCTAATACATTAATAAGAAACTCTTCAGTTCGAAAAAGAAGGAAATCTGTTGAAATGCTAAGGCCCAAAATGTTAAATTGTTTTGTAATGTTTGTTTGGTTTGTTTTTGTTTCTTCAAATAC
>CM042157.1:4477967-4485467 GCA_023376005.1 Doryteuthis pealeii
TTCCTGTAATATTTTTTTACTCTTTATCACTCACAGATAAGTCTTGTTTGTCACATCCTCATCTGAAAAGTGGATCATCTTGTTTCTTTAATTTTTATGAATGTAATTTCATTTAAACCAATTAATAAAAAAAATAAAAATAAAAATAAAAACAAAACAAACTTGTATTTTTGTATTAGGATCCCATCAGTAGATCTGTTTGAAAATTATTCATATTTGATAGAAGAGGACAAAAAAATTAAATATAAACATATAATGAATGTGGTTTCCTAACCTCTTTGCCTAAAATAACCCTAGATGGGTTGACTTTCCATTAAAATCAGTCAATCAATCCACATTCCCCAGAGCTCTAGAACTGGAGCTTCACCATTGGATGAAAAATGAATTTAGAATTATTTGGTAGAAGGAAAGTCAGAAAAGGAGCGTGACACATTTCTTTATTTCATGGAAAGCTTGTATTACTTGTATTTTATTAACTCTTTTGTCTGTGGATATTGCACGACTCTATTCGACGTTATTTAACTGTTAATGATAGGTTATCTCACCCCCCCCCAACACACATGATGCCTACAAGCGTGAGCTGACCCCCAACTCCCAAAATGTGCCTTTCTGACTCACCCGATCTGACTCTTTGTGACTTAGTATCTCTTCACATTGAAACAATGGACATTCGTGACCCTCTCTCTCTCTCTCTCTCTCTCTCTCTCTCTCTCTCTCTCTCTCTCTCTCTCTCTCTCTCTCTCTCTCAACATCAATGATGTGCTAAAACTTGCAGCTTCCTATTTTCACGCACCGAGCGACACTGAACACGTCCATTGTAATGACGAACTCAATGACCTTACGTTACAGTAAGAGTTTTTCTTCTGATCCCTCCATTCAGTTACAAGCTTCACTTGAATTCTATTGTAGGAATATCAACTCTCTATTCATGTATAGATTTATGTCACTACCCTTAAGAATATAAAAATAGTTTGTTTTTTATGCGAGTCCTTTGATCAACTCATCACTCTGTCAGTAGGTCTTAGAATACACTGACTCTATCTACTTCAGAGTGGCAAGATTCCTCCAAAAATTGGTGTCCTTTTTCTTGTTTTTATAATTTTTCCCAACATTAAGCATAAAAATGTTTGAATTTCCATTTTAAAATTTAGTTTAATTTTTAAATACGTAGTGACTGATATAGAAAGTAGTTTGTATTTTTACTGTAGTTTGTTTTTGTTTATTTTCTTACTTAAAAAAAAATTATATTTTTGTCTATTTTTTCCTCTTGATTTCGGCTTGTCAAAAAATTCTTGAAAAGTTCCCTCTGTTAATTCGCGATATGAGTCGAGGCAAAAACTAATACAAAAAAAAGAAAGAAAAAAGAGGCGAAACGTGTTTTCTTTGTTTGTTAATGTTTCTTAATTATATTTATACAATTGCTAAATATTTTCGACCCTTCAATTTTTATTTCCTTTCTTTTGTTTTTATTTATATGAGATTTGTTAACCTAAAAAGAATATGGGTTAAAAAAACAAAATTGGGGGGATTCGCGATAATTTTGAGGGTCGAGAGTATGGCACTAAACTGATGCTAAGCTCTATTTCTGCAGAGATACAATAATTATAGATCCTTAAGGTCCCTTAGTGCAAGTGAAAAGGGGATAGACTCCCTCATTGCCCTGCTGATACTGACAAAAGGCCAATCCATCAGCACCAAAGTTCCTCTATGTAATTAAGATGATGCTGTCTTCTAATTCAATGGTAAGCCTCTGAAATTCACATAACTTGGTAGTAATGTCTCATCTACTGAAAGCAATGTCAACATTCAGTTCCTGTAGCTCTAGTGAAAAGGGGATAGACTCCCTCACTGTCCTGCTAATATTGAAAATAGACCACTCCACCAACACCAAAGCTCCTCTATATGAATTTATATAAAACAGAGTTCATGTGTTTTAATTAAGATGGTACTGTCTCCTCATTAAATGACATGACTTTAAAATTACTAGACTAGTTCAAATGCCTTAGTAGTAATATCTCATCTACTGAAATCAATGTCAATATATGCATAGATAATACACGGACTACTATTGACAGGTTAATGACCATATAGAAATCTGATCTCCCTGATAAAATAAAAAAGGGGAATTCTACTAAGTTGTAACCATGTCAGTACTATATATGGTTGCAGCACTTGGAGTTTTGAATGTAAACAAAAACAAAGGGAAGCAACTCCATTGTTTGTTTTAAGTCTAATTTCATTAGGTAACCTAACACGATTTTTCAAATTCCCCACCTATAAATAAGGACACACATTTAATTTTTAGATTCTGTTTATCGTTATATTTTTATGTATAAAAGAAAATAAATTAATGATGATGAGTGTGGAATACAGCTTCATTACCATTATCCGAATTTCTACTCTGACTCGGAGCGGTAGCACGTTTTAAGGTACCATCTATAGGTCAAATATATCAGTTAAAAATATTCGATAAGTTTAGCTCAGTCGGTAGAGCGTCCGGCTAGAAACCACAAGGTTCCTAATTCTATACCGGTCCTCGCCAACTCAGCGTATGAGTAGCACAGGGATCAGTGCGGTAAAGTAAGGAGCTTATGGTAGGTGTGGCGCTGCACCTCAGAGGCCAAAACAATATCCTTGGTCTAGCGCTATTGAAAAGGAGATAGACTCCCTCGCTGACTGATACCAACTTTAGGCCTCCCGAAGACCTTACTTACGTATGCAAAAAAGCTTTTAAGACACTATACAAAAATGTAAATATAGATGTAAAATGAACGCAGTTCCTTAACCACTATGCATAAAATAATCGACTTCTATAGTATGAATACTTACTGCTCCAAGTGTAGGATTCCGTTATATTGTAGTTTTTTCAGAATTTTAGATTTCAACTCTGGTTGAAAATTTTCTTTATGATTTCTTGTCCATATAGTTCTAGTATTTCATGGACTGAAAACCATTCTTCATGGTCAGCAAGTCTTTGGCTTTTTGTATTAAACTTAATAGATTCCTCCCAAATTGTAATTCTACTATAAGCTTTTTGCGTGGGGTTACTTTTAAAATTGCAGTAATTACATCTTTGTTGTCTTCAGTACACCATGTATTTTCCTGGGTTCTTGAGTTGTCATTAGCCTCGCTATCAGATGTATTGTTCCTGTGTTCCTTGTTTGTGAATCTGAAATTTCAACAATAAACATTCATACGATGACGATTGGGTTTCCCTATCAAGCGAGCTCATGTCGATCATGAAACGTAAATCTGTCATTGGAGCACTATGTCTATTAATATCAGAAAGCATTATACACTGTATGAATTCTTTTATACCATTCTTAGCTAGTTGCCTTTGATTGAAATCTGAGTGACAGCAAGTCTCCTCAGATCTCCAGGACACTTCTGAATATTCTACTCGATCTTAACAATGCTGGGGTCAGTATGGTCCCGAAACTTCCTCTGATTTTCAATTCCTCTAGTCTTTTTGCCAAACACCTGGGGATCAATCCAAGTGTACCAATGATAATTAGTATCACTGTCACCTTCATGTTTCATAGGTTTTTATCACTGTCAAGGTCCAAGAAGTCATACATTTCCTTTGACCCAGTCGGTTACAATCGCTTATTATATCACTCACTGGGAGTTTTTCCCGCCAGCTTTTGGTAGTTTTAGAAAATAATGAGAATATCCAGTCAAAAGCATTGTTGAAATCAGCTGGAATACTTTTGAGAGCTGAGGAAACTTGTCATTCAAACTTCAGTGAAAGACAATCAGCTAATGCTGGTATGAAAACAGAGTGGAGGATCTGGAAATCAGAGGAAGAATTGAGACCATCCAGACTACTGCATTGCTGCAATTGGATAGAACACCCCGTAGTGTCCTGGAGATCTGGGGAGACTTGGTGTCATTCAGATTCCAGTGAAATACCATCAGCGTTAGCTAATGTGAAATAATAATGATAATAATGATAATAATAATAATAATAATAATAATAATATTATTATTATTATTATTATTATTATTAATATTATTATTATAATTATTTTACTCCTTTTGAGTTTTTAGATCAGCATTAGCTGATGGTCATTCAGTGGAGTCTGAGTGACAGCAAGTCTCCTCAGGTCTCCAGGACTCTTCTGAGTATTCTGGCAGATTGCAGCAGTGCAGTGTTCTGAATGGTTTCAATCCTTCCTCTGATTTCCAAACATCCCAGACCCTTTTCCAATCCTTTTGGGACTGTTTCAAGTGCACCAACTACAATTGGTATAACTTTGACTTTCATATTCCATATTATTATTATTATTATTATTATTATTATTATTATTATTATTATTATTAAAACAGGTATGTATATTGAGGTGAAGAGTTCTATTTAAATCTAGAATATCATCCTTAGTCGATTTGCCAATCCTAGCACTGTCGGGGTCTGGAATGTCGCATCCCTTTCCTGGATTTCCAACAGCGCAAATCATGTCTTTGGGGTTCCTGGTTGATTCCTTTATCCAATTATATTTCACAATATCATTAACTTGCTACAAAATGTTACGGGGCGAATATCGTTGTGACAGTCTTTCTACTTTCCTATGTTAATTAACATACATTCCGTCTCTTATTTCAGCCATCTATTTACCTATCTCCCTATCTTCTTTTACATATACATCGAATTTGATAAGCTTTGTTTATTCTGGTCTATAACTGAATTCGGAAGGAGGAGGAGGGGGATGAGGAGGAGGGGAGATGAGGAGGGGGAAGAGGGGGGGAAGTGGAGAAGGATGGGGTTTGTGTTGCGACAAGATTGACAAAAGATATAATACGCCTACTTAGAAAAATGTTCAATGATATGTGGATATCTGTATTTATCATAACTTCAAAAACAGGTTTCTATCTCATTGAGAGAGAGAGAGAGAGAGAGAGAGAGAGAGAGAGAGAGAGAGAGGAGGGGGGGAAGCGAAAGATATACAGAATGACAGAAACAGAGACAGATAGATAGAGATAGAAAGTGAGAGTCCGAGCGAGAGAGAATAACGATGAGAGAGAAGTGCAAATACGCATGCGCATGTGCTATCGTTGTAGGGAATGGAATTAGTGACCCGAGTTTAAATCCTAAACAAAGCTGTTTGAATTTGCCTTCGCCCTACCTTTTGAGAAAGGCATGAATATATATCTTCCCTACCCTTAGTACAGGGTAGATAATAGGGCAATCTGGGTATGTTGATCTTGGTAAGGCAACCAATCTAGGAGAAGGAAAACTATTCAAACAAGCTTTACTCCGTTTTAAAATTGACCTTGTGTCCCATCCTGTGCCTGGTTGAAGGTTTAGGTAAATATACACAAGAGAAAGATATATAGTGTAAGATATATATATATATATATATATATATATATATGTGTATATATATATATAGAGAGAGAGAGAGAGAGGGAGAGAGAAATAGAGAGAGAGAAAGGAAGGAAGGAAGGAAGGAAGATCTTATCGAAATTATGTGACACCTCACCTGCCAAGTCGTATGTAGACTTATATTTCTTTTGCTGCATTTGCTTATAGTGATATTTCTGCTTTATTCCGTTTTAAAATTAACCTTGTGTCACATCCTGTCCTTGGTTGAAGGTTTAGGTAAAAATACACGAGAGAGGTATATAGTGAGAGAGAGAGAGAGAGAGAGAGAGAGAGAGAGAGAGAGAGAGAGAGAGTGGGGGGAAGACATTATGGAAATTATATGACACCTTTCCCTCCCAGTCGTAAGTAGACTTGTATTTCTTTTGTGCCAATTTGCTGCATTTGCTTATAATGATATTTCTGCATTCGTTTTATCATTATTATGTTTTCAGGTATTATTTCTGTATAACAAACAACCCAGAATTATTCTTTTAAATTTCAGATTGCAATTACCTAGTCTCTCCGAAAAGTAACTGAACATTTTTTTTTTAAATGCTTTATCTAGCATTTAATTAGACTTCTTTCCTTTAAATTAGTACCCCTTACGTCAACACTTGATTTACAGTTCCTGTCAGGTTTCCGAAAAAGCCATTTTGAGCGACAGTGTACAGGTTTCGTAGCGCATTTTCTTCTATCTCTTCTATGGTCTATCAACAACTATTCAAGGTGAACTACAATGAAGTGGGCAATGAGATTTGTCTCTTGCTTCAATACCTCCCCCACCAAAAAAAAAAGACAATTGCTGATACATAGTGTAAAGTCGTTGTCGTCGGGGCAGCCTAATGTCAGTATCAGCCAGACAGCGAGGGAGTCTTCCCCTATTCACTAACGCTAGACCAAGGAGATTATTTTCTGCATCTGAGGTGGAGCGCCACACCTATCATCAGCTCCTCATTTTACCGCGCAGATCCCTGTGCTACTCACACGCTGAGTTGGCGAGGGCCGATATCGAACCAAGAACATTGTGATTCCTAGCCGAACACTCTACCGACTGAGCTAAACCGGTCCCTTGTGTAAGCAGGGATATTTTGCTGTAGGGTAGATCAATTTTGGAACTGTAACGTCTACCATGTGGTGAAAGTTTCAAAGTAACATAAGGAATTACCCCACAAAATATCTTTCTTCAAGACTTTGCCTTCATTTGAGGAAGTAGATTTCAATCTTTTAAAATGTTATTACTGTTGAAAGCAGCAGATCGGAGTTGTCAGTGGGAACGAGGGACATATTTTAAATTTTAATATTTTATTCATTTCATTTAAAATGATAAACTTTCAGTTTTGAATATTGAAATTGATAAA
Organism: Doryteuthis pealeii; assembly: GCA_023376005.1. NCBI lineage: Eukaryota > Metazoa > Mollusca > Cephalopoda > Myopsida > Loliginidae > Doryteuthis > Doryteuthis pealeii. The sequence continues at coordinate 4,484,688 of CM042157.1, forward strand.
TTTTCTAACTAATTTCTATGCTAATTTTTATAAAATGGGGATTTTCGGTGCATTTAATAGACAATATTTGATGCTATTTCCTCAAACATTGGTGCAAGTAAGATATTTAACTTTTGGTATTAGTATTCGATATACTAGCACACAACTTTCACGTCATAGACAATTTGATATTTAAAAAAAACCAGAAAAATCGACCTACACTATTGTGTTGGTAACAAAGCATCTTCATTTGCATAACTGTTCACAAACACAAAACTTTTTATTGATTGTCTCATCCTGACGAAAATCGCATGAAAACATTCGGATGACAAAAATAAAATCAAGATGAATGATTCTCTTCCAATGAAAATAAACTTCAATTTAGATTTAATGAAATCAGATCAACACATCTTTCACGTACGACTGTATCCAATGAAGTCCTTTTTTTTTGGGGGGGAGGGGGTATCCTTTTACAAAAGATACAGTCAGCTTATTCTAATCCCCACCGGCAGGGCTAATTAACCTGTGATGAATTACAAATAAAATCAAAAATTCCCTCTTCTAAGTAAAATTACAGTAGTCATAAAAAATGTTATATCATTGAAGTATATTTTTTATTTCTAACGGAATGCAGGGATGCTGATATTTTTTTTATTTAGTGCATCCTGGGACACACATATTTGCCTTGAATGAGTCCCTGGGAAAATTAATGGGTCCTAACTAAAGTTTCTTAATAAATTTTAGGGTTTTTATTTATGATCTGGGGAAATAATTAAAGCCGTCTAACTCCTACCTTGTAAC
>CM042157.1:4492967-4495467 GCA_023376005.1 Doryteuthis pealeii
GCTGTTAAATATTTTATTCTCGATATGGGACATGTAGTATTCAGATATTGTCGTTGTATATATAATTTCCCTAGTGGGTCGTAGAACGGAACTTGTGTGGGCATTTGAGTAGTAGTTTTTCAAGGATTTTTGGTTTTATAGGTGGGGGTAGTGATGTATGGTTGTAAACGTTGTTGATTATTATTTTTATAGTTTCCAATACACGAACATTAGTAAATAGATTGTCAACGTCTAAAGAAGCGGTTATGTAGTTATTCGGGGGGTTGGATTTTAGTATTTGGATAAAGTCGTAGGTTGATTTAATGCTATATTTGTTGGGAATATATGGTTGAATTAAGTTGTTGATTATTTTTGCTATTTGGTATGTAGGGGTGGGTATTTGTGAGATTATTGGTCGGAGGGGGTTTCCTGGTTTATATATATATATATATATATATATATATATATATATATATATATATATATATATATATATATATATATATATATATATATATATATATGTGTGTGTGTGTGTATAAACTTTGTTCTTGTGAAAGTTGTCTTTTTTTTGGGGGGGGGGATCTTTTGAGTCATTGAAAAAAAAACAAAAAAAAACAAGAAAGGCAGAACAAAAATCAGAATTTTAATATTCTATTGTTGTTCAGTTCCTGGTTTGATCAATTCCGATATTTCGGGGGAACCTTCCCTTTTTCAAGGTATATGATATGAGACGGTCTGGAGAAAAAAATGAAATGCTATATATATATATATATATATATATATATATATAGAAGGTTTGGAAAAATTCAAAGCCTTTTGTTTTATTACAATAGTAGAACATGAAGCCTATCAAAATGAACAAAAAATCTCAATTCATAATCTTGTCTACTTTCCTGCTCTCTTGTAGTGTTCAAACTTTGAATGAGGTCATATATATTCTTTTCTCCATGAAACTTATACACTACTCCATTAGCTAGCGACTATTTGCGTATTTTACAGAATCCTCACTGAAGAACCCCAGTCCTCTGATTTACTCCTTCATGGACCTAAATAGATAAAAACAAAAATTCTGTGGGGTACAAGATCGGGACTGTAGGGAGGCAAAATTATCCATCTCTAAGCCTCTGATTACTGTGTCTCGTTGCACCTTACTCACCTTAAAATCTGGCTCAGCACGAAGAAGCTTTGTTCTGAGTTCTGAGTAAAAACATCATATTAGCCAGTTCTATCAGCGCATCTACAATCAGCCTCCCTCCGATTCCCGGATTATCTAAACGGATTAAATTTCAGACTTTGGATGCGATTTAAAACAATGCAGCGAAACAGCTTATTGCGATCTCAAAACAGAATGTTGGAGACGGTTTCGCAAAGTCAAGGTGATGCTAATGTTTATTTTCTAGTAATAATACTTGACGTTCCAAAAGGGTTACTTTCCAAAAGGATTTTATAATGGTTGGATTTTACGGCATGTCAACCCTTGTTGGGTTATTTCATACCGATGATGTTTTGTTGTATTCATTCTTGGGAAAGATTCTAAAACTCATTTAGTTCTATTTAACGCATAGATGGGACCCTGACAGGTACCCACATTCAGAGTGGACCTCAGTGTAATTATGATAATGTTGTATTTCACATTTCGAAGAGCGCTAACGTTAACATTTCCCCATTAGATGCAGTTTAACGTCAGACCCAGGACATTAAAACCCTCGGCCGCTGCATACTAGAACGTATATGATAAAAAGGGTTAAGGGTTTGCTATAAGAGCAATACAAGAGTAATTTATTGGCATTTCAGTCTCGGAAGACTATAATGTACTTTTTGTCCCCTTGAAGTTACAGCGCCTCCTGTGACTGTAAAGTCCAAGGTTTGAAAAACATTCCCGACCACAGATGTCTCATGTGAAGGCTGTCCCTGAAGATGTTGATGTGCCAGTGCTTTGTTTCCGCTGCTTTCTTCTTGACCTCCTAGCTTCATGGTGTTGCGCCAGGGTGACTTCGTACATGAACAGTCCTCTACAGAGAGCCTGCCGTCTCCAATGGCTGGGTTATGTCCACCGAATGGATGATGGACGAATAGCGAAGGATGCTCTTTATGCAGAGCGTTCATCTTGTAAGAGACAGATTGGTCGCCCCAGCTGCGTTTCAAGGATGTCTGCAAGAACGATCCCAAGTGTTTTGGCATTGCCTCTTCCAACTTAGAAAATTTGGCTCAGGACCGCCCTTGGTGGCGGCAGGCTCTCTGTAGAGAACTGTTCCTAACTGAGGTCATGAGAGCAATACGGTCGGTACAATCATATAGGTGCTAGGGCTTGATATGACCAGCCGATTGATTGGAGATGGCCTTTCCGACCCAAAGCGTAGTGTTGCATGTCATGACTGCTCAAACAGCAGGATTCCGTCCGTAAGCATCACACGGTCTAACAGTTCGTCCCATCGGGTTAATTTTACCACTCTGTAGAGGTGCAGTCACCGTATCCAACAGTCCCAATCGCCAGGACGGCCATCGATTAGACTTCGAG
>CM042157.1:4500467-4510467 GCA_023376005.1 Doryteuthis pealeii
ATGTGACAACTACACAAAATCGAAAGAAGGTTTTCAAAAATAATACAAACTCTTCTTATTTCTCGACTCGGCTTAGTTCATTTTTTTTCTTTCTTTCTTTCTTTCTTTCTTTCTTTCTTTCTTTTTTTTTTTTTTCTTTTTCTCTCTTATTTTCTTTCTTTCTTTTCTTTCTTTTTTTTCTTTCTTTCTTTCTTCTCTCTCTTTTTTCTTTCTTTCTCTTTTCTTTCTTTTTTCTTTCTCTCTTCTCTCCTCTCTTCTTTTCTTTCTTTTCTCTTTTTTCTCTCTTTCTTTTTTTTTTCTCTCTTTCTTTCTTTCTTTCTTTTTTTTTCTTTTTTCTTTCTTTCTTTCTTTCTCTCTTCTTCTTTCTTTTTTCTTTTCTTCTCTTCTCTCTTTCTTTCTTTCTTTTTTTCTTTCTTTTTTCTTTCTTTCTCTCTTTCTTCTTTGTCTTTTTTTTTTCTTTTTTCTTTTCTTTTGCTTCTTTCTTTCTCTCTTCTTCATTTCTTTTTCTTTCTTTCTCTCTTCTCTTCTTTCTCTTTCTCTCTTCTTTCTTTCTTTTCTTTTTTGTTCTTTTTTCTTTCTTTTCTTCTCTTTTATCCTCTTCTTTGCTTTCTTTCTTTCTTTTCTTTCTTTCTTTCTCGTCTTTTTGTTCTTTCTTTTCCTTTCTTTCTTTCTTTCTTTTCTTTTTTTTCTCTCCTTTCTCTCTTTCCTCTCTCTCTTTCTTTTTTCTTTCTTCTTTCTATTATTTTCTTTTACTAACTTACTTTTTTTCCCTTACACTGCTTGGTTCTTTCTTTTTTTATTTATTCTATTCATTATTTGGACTTAGCTATTTTACTTATTTGCTATAAGTAGAAGTTTAAAATTCTCTGAATGTTTTTCAGATGAGGCTTGAATTATTAGCATTATAATCTGCGTTATTCGGACTATTGTTATCATATTCATTTGTTCTATCTGTACAACGTTTTTCGGCCCGATATAACCTTCCGGCCTTCTTCAGTTATTTCTTGTCGGACCTCGGAACCTTCTCGGACTCGGGAACCCTTCTTTCGGGACGACCGGAAGAAGCACTCTCGTTGTTGTAGATGTGCGGAGAACCGGTCATTGTCGTAGGATCGGCGGAGCCCTTCCGAAATTTTAACTTAAACGCTTTATTACTAGTCCGCCGGAGGGTATCCTTCTCATTCCGCTTTAAACCACATAGCTGGTAAAGGGCGGTTAAGCGGTGGTTAATTATTATTCTATGTTTACGCTGCGCTCTGATCAGGGATTATAACCCGGCAATCTAGGGATAACACTGTTCTCTTGAAACTGTTAACTAAACTCTTTTGTCCACGTAGGTGCCATGTTCCAAGACTCTTCCCCTGTCCGAAAAGAAGGTTCCCAAGTCCGAGAAAAGGTTCCCGGGTGCCGACAAGAAATTATCGCCTAGAAGAAAGGTCCGGAGGTGCATTTATATCGTTTTTCTGTGAGAACGAGTTTGTACAGATCCCAAAGAAGATGATGGCAATAGTCGAACAACGCAGATAAAAAGAAATAACTCGCATTTTAAATAAAAGTTATCGATCATTTAGAGAAAATTATATGATAAAGGTGAAAACAGACGCAGAATGCTGGACATTAATTATTCATATGTTTAAAAAATTGGTATTATGAGTGGCTTTATGGTAAGCGAATAGCAGAACTGCGTTTAATATAAAGAAAGAAAACTTTTCTTACCAGTTGTTAGCACTGTATCCTGAAAATCTTTTTTTAAATGCACATGTATGTAGGTAAGAGTGAATACTTTTATTTATGTTTTCAAGAAGCGTCCTCCCTCATAGTCAAAATTCTCATGCGCATTTGTCGTCTCAACACGCTAATCCTTAGCTCTCAGTGTCGTGGTTTTCATTTTAAGGCAACATTGTCTCATGATCGGCTAGCAAATGTCAAATCATGCCGTGCCCCATTTTAACCTGGCCGAATGCGCTTTCTGTCACATTACTTTTACATTAAACGGAAGAGTGGAATCATCCATCGGAGAAGCACAGCGCCTGCGCAGTGACTGCGCATTTTAAAGGTTGTCCCTCTGCGAACGGTGATCAAAGTGAAAGGTCGTCGAAATGGAAACAGTCTGAAAGGAATGGTGGGTTTGTTAATAAGCAGAGAAGAGTTTCAGATGGACATGGCGTGGTTAATGTCTTTTCTCTTTCTTAAAACCCTTTTTTCTTATTGTGCCATCCGGGACTTACCGTCTTATTTTGTCCGTGTCCAGGTAGTTGGGGTAAAATAAGTCTTTTCATCTATGCTTTCGGAGAGACATTTTCTGTGGATTGGGGCTGTAATAAGTGGTCACGTGATGGATGGTTTTAAGGAGATTTTATGGTTTAGAAAAGATAATAAAATTAATGAGGGCTGCAGATATTAGTTCTGCTGGCTGGGAATATTTTTTTATTGTTCGCTTCTGACTAGGGGTAGAGTTGAGTTAGATATAATTACTGAGTAAGTAGAGTTGGTTGTGGGATGAGTACTACGGCAACGAATATAGTGCGGTCAACATTTTCCTACTCTCTTATCAACCTGCCATCTACTCCTCTTCTTCATCTGCGTCCTCTCCGTCTCTGTCTCGTGGCAGCCGACTATCTCGTCTCGTCGCTCTCGTCCTCTCGGGTTGTGAGTTACGGATGTGTATGGATTTTTCTCATCCTGTGTGTTCCCGGAGTCTCTCGTGCTCTTTGCTCTCTCGTTCTCTGCTCTAGATCGTATATATATATTAAGTAATGAATATATATAATGAATTTAAGAGGCTTTGGCGAACGAAAGTTCATTTCGGTCGCCAATTAACCTAGCAGGGGTAGCTGTAAGGTTTAATCCGGGCATACATGAAATGAGGAGGGATTTACCGTCGAAGAATCTACGTGTCTGTTGGATTACTTATTATTATTTATTATATAGTTATAATTATTATATATTTATTATATATAGTAGTATCGTGTGGCTCGCTACCCTCTTGTCTCTCTATCGTGTTCGTTCTCTTGTGTGTGTGATGGGTCGTACTTGTGAGTTTTTTGTTTTGTCCGTTTCTTGATACGGTGTATGGTTGGTGTGGAGTTTGGTTTGGGCGTGTTAGAGTTGTTGTCTTGTTTGGTTGCTGGCGTATAGGCGGTTGACGTCGCGCGGGTTGTGTCGGAGGTGTGAGGTGGTGTTGGTTGGGTGTGGGTCGGGGCTATTGTCTCGCGTTGCTAGTTTCTGTCCTTTCTCTTGTTCCTGGTGGTTTGTAGATTATCTATGTCGTCTTTGTATTTGTTTCGGTGGTGTTTGTTGTGTGGGTTTTGTTTTTTCTATTGTGGTTTCTATGTTGCCCTCAGTTGGTGTGAGCGCTGGTTGTGTGTATGTTGGTGTCTCGTTGCTTGTTTCGGTTGTTTCTGTTGTGGTTCCGTGGTGTTGTTTTGTTGGGTGTTTATATGTCGTGTTGATGTGGTTTGTCTTTGTCGCTTGTTTGTTTTCTTGTCAGTGCGTTCTTGTAGTTGGTTCTGGTCTTTTTTCTCGGTCTTGTGGATTGGTTGTCGATATTATATGAGGTGTATTTTGATGTGTAGTTATATGGGCTATTTGATATGTAATGTTAAGTTAGGTTGTTATATATGTGTTTTTTGTGCTTAGCTTGCATGGGTTATGTGATTGTGGTATAGTGGTGTATTGTGGTAGTGTTTAGTTGTTGTTGTATTGTGTATTGTTGGTGGTGTAGTTAGATGTGTTCTTGGTAGGGTTATTTGTATGTATTATGTCGGCCTTGCAGTATGTTGTTCGTTTATGTATAAGGTGGCTTATATGTTTGTTCTAGTCTTCCGGTGGCTTTTCGCCTTTAAGCGTGCTTGGAGTAATTGTAATATAATAATTATAGTAGTTGTATACATTTACAGAGAGGCTATATAGTTCGTTTTGACATGCAGCAATCTAGTATCGATTACCGCTTTCTAGCTTATTGTGAAGTCAGTCTCTAACCTATTAATATAAGGGACTAGGGTGAGGTTGAGTCTTAATATAACGTATAGTTGGTGTCGGCTTTTTGGTCTGATGTGGTGTTGGCGAGTGTGTACTGTTGGTGTAGCATTCGAGTTTGGTTGATTTTTAAAGTTATCAATTCGCTTTGCTATAACCGTTTGTCTATAGAACGCTCGCAGTTGTTGTATTGGTTGTCTCGGTGTGTGTGGTTGGTTAAGGATTGTTGTTTGTGAGATCTTAGTTACGTTGCAAAGTCACGCGCGAACTATGTATCGATTGACGTGATAGTTTGTAGGGTTATTTTTGTTGTTGAGTTGATTTAGTAGTATTCGATGTATTGTGTGTAAGTTTATTTGGGATGATTGATGTAGCAGTAGTAGTGTATATGGAGTTGATAGTATATTGTTGGTTGTGGTGTGGTTGGGGGGTGTATCGTCAGGGTGCGCCGACAGCACGGATTTTCATATTCTTACACCAGGTGTCACATCTTCCCACCTTTCTTAGTCTGATGTAAGATAAAAAAAGAAAAGGTTGGTATCGAACCCGGAACATTGAGGTTCGCTAAGCGGATGCTATTCCGACTGTGTTTAACCGGTCCTGTTTTCATTCATGATTTCTAATATACCCTAACCCTGATAGCAATCACTCTCCCTATATTTGTTCCATCTATTAGGTACAGTGTCAGATATTGAAGAATTAGAAGGCGTGATCTAAATATTCATCTATGGGAATCTCTTTTGAAATAAGCAGTAGACATTAGTATTAATTACGACAATAGCAGCACGCACTCAGAGAAATATCAATCGGGGTACAAATATATATATATATATGATGAAATAAAGGAAAATAAAGTGCTCAATTACAAATGTAAGAGCTTTTTTTTTTTTACAAATCTATAACCGTAAAATGTGAACTTGCAGACACATCAGAGGGATGAAATAGTATCCTGACGAAGGCAAAGCCTGAAAACTTAGGTAGATGCCCACTAAAACCTTTGTATAAACAGTTATATTTAATAAATAATATATGTATATATATATATATATATATATATATATAATATATTATATATATATATATTGAGATTAAGTTGTTAAGGTAGCTATATTTTCTTTTTTCCTTTAGAACTGTTCACTTGTTTTGACCGAACGTTCGCGCTCGCTTTGAGGTCCAAGAATCCGGTAGAAAATAACCGCATCATAAAATTGACGCAATTGTCTTCCTATCAATTTACTCTGTGTGTGTGTGTGTGTGGAATACCCATACTTTCTAGACTTTCTAGAATTTTTGGATTTCTTGGGTAAAATTCTTCTATAAACCAATTGTTAGCAGTTGGAAAGTGTTACATAATTGTTATTACCCTTACACTGATGTACAGTTAGTGTAGAAGCCAAAATGACTGAACGAGTACAGCCAGTGGCCTTGAAGGATTGAGTGACAAGTCTTGATCTCATCCTGATACCTTTTCCGGTGGATACCGTGAGAATAGGTGGAGAAGGCCCTCTTCCGGTTTAGATTAAAAAGAGTTAGAGTTTCGGCTCAACCACGGATAGAACAAGTCATATTAAGCGCGCTGCCGACACAATCTGCGCAGTAAGTTTGGTGGGGGATTACGGAATAAAATATGATCTAAAGCAAATCGAAGTTTTGGGTTATTATCAATGACCCATGGCTTATGATAGATGCGAGATCCCCAATAGAAGACCAGACACGAAGTCCACAAGATGAAGTCCAGACATTAAAAGAAGAACATAAGATAACAAAGACGATTAGAAGAATGATAGAAGTAAAGAGAGTATACAACAGAAGCTCTAAAACTAATTTTACAGACAAAAACAGATAACAAAATGTCGCCATTTTTCGCGAAATTCACCAAATTTGGAGAGCTAAAAGTCGACATAACAGTACTCTATATATTTTGTTCGTCCTACTTAGATAGATTTTTAGATAAGAGGTAAGTGGTATAAGAGCGGCTATGTTATTGTGTGCTGCTCCCATGAGTTGTTGGGAACAAAACGTACCATCCTTGTACACACACACACACACACACACACACACACATATATATATATATATATATGTATGTATAAACAAACTCAATCAACGACTGACCTCAGGAATTTTAAATTCAATGTTTTCCCTCTCCTAGACTGGTTACCTACCCAAGGTTAAAGGGCCCAGTCTATCCTCCTATTTTACCCATAACTGGAGGGTGAATATATGGATTCATACTTTTCCCAAGGGTATTAGAGCTATGTGAAATGCAAACAGTCTTGTCCATATATATATATATATATATATATAAAGAGAGCGAGAGGGAAAGAAAGAGAGATGCAAAAGTCTTTTTGACAACTTGTAGTTCAGCTACATTTATTTCTTTGTATTTCTGAGAGTGGTAAGTGTAGTACTTTCTAACCATTCTGATACGTTAACTAGAACTTCTGTAGTTAAGAAAAATGGCCGGACAGACCTCTTGAGATTCTTTACACACCCAGTCTCATCCAATTCATCAATCAAATGCAATATGTTTGACTTACTGGGAATTGTAAACAGGGGAAATTTGACGACAGATTCGCCTAAGAGACCTGTGTAGAGGTTTTATAAACGAAATACGTTTGGCGTTGGAAAAGGACAAAAAGTTGCCAAAAACACATTTGAATGGATCCTCAAATGAGACTAGTACATTATGATATCATTTTTGCTATCAAATAATGTGGTCTCTAGCTTTGCCCGTTTCTCTGGTGAGTATAATGCAATATAAAACGCATGTGCACGTAAATTATACCCTATTATTCTTGGGCTGTGTTGTTTATGAAGCACGGCATATATGCCTATATGTATGTCTTTAATACTTAAGCAGCCCCATAACATACATATATATATATATATATATATATATATATATATATATATATATATATATATATATATATATATATATATATCGAAGTTAGGGACATGAAATAAATGGATGTCTTATTTTATATATATATATATATATATATATATATATATATATATATATATATATATATGCCGCTGTGATCATATCGATCATTTACATTATACATATATATATATATATATATATATATATATATTATATATATATATATGTGTGTGTGTATATATATATATATATATATATATATATATATATATAGAGAGAGAGAAGAGATAGAGAGAGAGAGAGATATAGATAGATAGATATACATACCTCAAATGCATATCTAATCTGTAGGGTCCATATCGATCATTTACCGTTATATATATATATATATATATGTATATATATATATATATATATATATAACCACGTCTATAATGGGTATGTGTGTGGTGTGAGTGTGTGGGCTTTTGATACTCAGGCGCATGAGTGTCATTCATATTCAATGAGAAAATTACGAACAAGGATATATATATATATATATATATATATATATATATATATATATATATATATATATATATATGAGAAAATTTGTATGGGAAGATTATGCAATTGAGTGAATACCTATGGATGGAAGGCAGATCCCCTGAATAAAATTGACAATGAAGAATGAGATGCTTTCCTCCAGGCTCATCTATTTTGCTCCTTTATCGCCATTTTCCTCCTCTTTTTCCAATAACGCAGCGGCAAGAAAATTGTATATTCATAAAATGAATAGCAGTGACTTGTTGCAATTTAGGCCGAAACAAATTTCTTAACGCAATTCAAATCCATTTCTTAGTTGGCGTTTGTTATTGCACAGAGGCAGAGGAATTGCGAAATTCATATCTTTTGCAATGAACCACAGTAAATGTGAAACATTTTCCCGAACATTTTTACGTATAAAATCAGATACTTTATTTCTAGAAATATTCTTCTCTCCTTTTTTTAAGAGAGACGTCACGACATTGTTAATTATTACATTAACTTCCAACTTGGTTAAGAATTAGATCAAGTCATTCAACAGTATTGTTAAATACGTTTAACTAATTGAGTATTTTTCTGAATGTTTGAGATGAGGCTTGATGATTAGTATTATCTGCATTATTCGGACTATTGTCCTCATCTTCATTGTTATTTGTACAACGTTTCGGCCGATATACCCTCCGGCCTTCTTCAGGTATTTCTTGTCGGCCTCGGGAACATTCTCGGACTCGGGAACCTTCTTCCAATTGGACACATGGCCTAGTGGATAAGGTAGTTAGGTTGACAGTTCTAAGTGACAGTTAACTCTGGATTCCGGGTTCAATCCTGACTAAAGGTAGTAACATAGAAAAATAATTAACACGCTATGGATAGCAGAATGAGAACAGGATACCCCCGTGGACTAAATAAAGGGTTAAGTTCGAATTTCCGTGATGGCTCCCGATTACGACAAGAAAGTTCCCGAGTTCGAAAAGAAGGTTCCCGAGTCCGACAAGAAACACCTGAAAAAGGCTGGAGGTCATATCGGCCGAAACGTTGTACAAATAACAATGAAAATGGGGACAATAGTCAGAATAATGCAGATAATACTAGTTGAGTATTGTTGTTGGCATCCTCCCGTCTGCTAAAGACGATGGCGTAGTGTCCATTTTTAACTAAACAGGCCATTTTTGAATAGTAATCTCTGGAGCAGTCATTGCTAACAAACAGTGATGCTTGCTGGAGTTGCTGATGTCTCTTCTTCCTTCTGGCTCTCTTTTCTGTGGGGGCTTCTTTCCTCTCCTTTTTTAACCTTTTCGTGCCATGTTTGACAAAGAGGCGACAGGCCACTCGGTTTTCTGCACCATCATTCTATGTGTTGGTGTTGATGTTAATGTGTTGTGTTGAGTATCATGCTTTAGATTAAAGTAGACTTGCTGTTAGTTTATTTCCAACAATACAACTGTTACAAACAGAAATAAAACAACTAATGTATACTAATATATTAACAGTGAACTTGTGTACCATACAAATATTATACAATAAAAAAAGAAATTACACCGATAAAATAAACAACTGGAAAGGATATGATATTCATTTGAAAGTTTAGGATAAAAATGTTTTTCATAAAATTATCTCATCCAATTAAATACTATCCCAACTGTTCCTCTAAAATAAACATGGCATTACGTAATCGATGAAATAAGAGTGGAAGCGTGCTGGGCCCATAACCTGTAAAGTTTTTAAATGCCATCCTTGGCCAGTTGAAAAGGGTTTAGAGAAATCCTTTGGTAAGCGTATAAGTCCTATCCTACGTATTGGTAAATGTCCTGTGATTTAATCCTATGTCCGTCATCAAAAATATCTGCGTAATTATGACCAGTATGGTCAGTTAAGTATTGTATCAACCTCAGAGTACTGCCAGTGATTGGCCAAGAGTTAGATCACATAATTCCGGCCTAGTCTATAAGTAGGAGCGGGGATCCATCACACACCTTATATCAGAAAAATCTCAACAGGTTGATATGCCATTGAAGAAAGAAATCGAAACTAAATAAATGGGCGGAGTTAATTGATGAGGTAAAAAATCAGTTACAGAAAGCTCAACATAACCAAAGTCCAAACTAAAAAATAGATAAATAAAATAACTGAATAATTTAGATATTCCTTGTCAAAAATTGAAAAAAGAAACGTGACTTATTTCTGGTTCTTTCAAAAAGCGTTACAGAAATAACTCACGTTTCTTTTTAATCCTTGAAACACAACTTTTGTGAGAAAGGAGTTTTTATTTTCAAGTTTTCTGCTAAGATGAACTCTAAGATTGTCCAATCACCTCATCACTTATCCGACGACAATATTTAATGATTGCGTGGCTGGTTTGCTTCAGATGTTTTTATCAAGATCTGTCAGGCTTCAGAAGTGATAATAGCAGACAACGTATTGAGATTTTGAGAAATCATTCAAGTGGTTAACAACAGAGCAAACAATAGTTTATCCCATTGTACAAAAGAAGTTTAGGAATTTTGTTACGGCATTCGATGACAACCTCTATTCTGAGAACAGTTAGGATGTGACCAGGTTAACTTCTAAGACAAGGGATGCTCATGTGGAGGCTTTGGTAAATAT
>CM042157.1:4515467-4530467 GCA_023376005.1 Doryteuthis pealeii
CAGATAACCGAAGAAAGCTGGAGAATACAGTGGCTAAAATATTGTGACTGTTACAATCAAGAGAGATGAGAACACTAGTCCGACTTAATCAATATACAATAATGATAATACCTCTCTTAGAAATTCAGATAAAAGTTTCATATATATATATATATATATATATGTGTGTTGTGTGTGTGTGTGTGTGTGTGTGTGTGTGTGTATCTGTCTGTGCGTGTCAGTCTGTGTGTCTGTGTGTGTGTAGAATTAAACAAAAGGCGCGTCTCCTGTTTAATAATTTTATTAACAATCTTTTCGAGTTTTCTGACCAACTTTTTTACATTTGGGTGGAATCCGTGGATTGGTCCACGACGTTTTTATCCCAAGTACTTTCGGGTTAAAAACTTCCGGTGGACTAATCCACGGATTCCATCCAAATGGATAAAAAGTGGCCAGAAAGCTCGAAAAGAGTGTTAATAAAAATGTCAAACAGGAGACGTGCCTTTTGTTTAATTCTACATGTATAAATGAAGAATGCTGCCCAAATATACACACACACACACACACACACACACACACATATATATATATATATATATATATATATATATATATATATATATATATATAAATATAAATATATAGATTTTTTTTATAGTGTGTTTGAAGCATTAATCAAAAAATGTAATAAGATATTTTTTTGAAGGCAAAATAATGCAAATGTATGTTGAAAAACATATTTATTTAATTTTTTTTAATTTAAAAAAATTTTTTTTTACTCTTAATATTTTCGGACAAGGTCCATCTTCAGAGAGTTGAAAAGTTTCCATCTGTGTTTGTTAAAATCAACCGTGCTATTGATCTGTTGAATCTCCTAATGTCCATCTTCAGAGAGTTGAAACACTTTTCAACCTTCTGAAGATGGACTAGTCCAAAAATATTAAGAGTAAAAAAAAAGGAAAATTAAGGAAAAAAAAATTAAATAAATATGTTTTTCAACATAAATTTGCATTATTTTGCCTTAAAAAATATCTTATATATATAATATATATATATATATATATATATATATATATATATATATATAGAGAGAGAGAGAGAGAGAGAGAGAGATAGGGGGAAGGAGAGAGAGAAATATAATCATATTATATACACATACTACCACAAACAAAATAAATTAACTGCGGCCAAGAAAATCTTCATCTGATGATGACTCTGGGTTCAGATATGGTTTCGGTGTCAATGCTCTCATTACTACTAACTTAGAAGGTGTCATAATTCTCTTACAATATCATAAACTTTGTCGTCTCTGCGCCACACCGTCGATATGTCAGATCAAGATGCAGTATTCTAATCATTTGTTGCATTCGAAATGTTAATTCAATGATTTAAGATTGGAATTAACTGACATTATCAATCTGAACGGGAACGAGAAGAGGATTTCCGGGAAATTCACGTGACAAGTCAAAGTACAATTACTCAATGATGGATCGGTAATTCAGCGATGTTATCATATATATATATATATATATATATATATATATATATATAGTTTACATCAATTCTTCTATATTTTGAATATAAGATGAAATTACGTTTTCTTATTCAAATTATAGAAAACAATTCCAGTTTAATTCTGAATTATTGCAAGTTATTTTTTTAACTAAGTTGCAAGTACGGTTGACAACATTATTGTGTATATTATGAATGATTTTATTTGGTAATTATTTTCACACTCTTTCCATGTATGTTTTCCTTCCATTAACGCTAGTTGGTTTTCATCAATAAATCTTGTTTGTTGAACCACTATTAAAAATGTACATGTGTATATAAGCTTGTTAATAAGTTCTCAATACACCAACACACGCACGTACACAAAACATACACACACACACACACACACCACATATATATATATATATATATATATATATATATTTTTTTTTTTTTTTGATATACAAACGTGTTGTAGATAAAAAAACAGCAAATAGTTTGATTATAAAAATATACTACCAAACATTACCGGGGAGAAAAATTTTTTGGAAAAAAGATAAGACGAAGATAATCGTACCAACTAAAATAATCTATCGGTACAATATTTGGCCAAAAGAAAAAAATTTATATGCAATATATATATATATATATATATATATATATATATATATATATATAATATATATATTCATATAAAACTGCAGGAAATAAAGCTAATAAGTAAAAAGTGCTCAATACCTAAGTAGAGCAAATGATAAAGATAAATCTAATGAGTCAGATAAACTACTAAAATTTCGCTTAATGCTCTTCGAGGCTAAGATCACTAAACAGACTTAGCAAAGCATTAATATATAGTACTTACCACCATGATTCAAATAAATTAGCATAATTAGTAGTTTATCTGACTCATTAGATTTATCTTTATATATATATATATATATATATATATATATATATATATATATCGTCCGTTGAAAGCTTATTTACATTTTTCAAATATCCATGGTAACCGTCTCGGCGTCCGTCAATGCCTTTAAACATTCCAAGAACGCTATGCGTTTCATTTAACAATTTGTAAATAGACTGACCGACAAAACGAACGACTTTCGAAGATTTCTTATTTTCTGTGATATATTATTTTTCCTCAAATTAACGAAAGCCCTGATGAAGATCTATTGAAACAGATCGTAACACTGCACCGTAGGCGTAATAAACATTACTTTTATTTATGAATTTGTGTTTTTTCAATTACTCATAATATCACATACTGTCGGATTCCCACTTTTTCTTCATATCGATATTTATATAAGAAAAAAAAACAAGTTTCATTAAAAGATGATATTTATTTAGCCAATGCTACAGCGTGTCGGTTTGTTCACTAGGCCATCGTCGGGGCCTATATTTTTTGTAAAAAGAAACTATTGATAATGAGAAGTTTGAGAACCTTAGTTTTTAATGTGTGGCGGCTTCTGTTGGTACCTGAATTTGAGAAAAGGTATGAACTTAAAACGCTACGTAACGTTGACCTCTCAATTCAAACTGTATGTCGTAGATAAATAGCTTATATGTAGATATGTTGGCGATGTTGTGGGGAGCAGTTCTAGTCCTAAAAATTATTTTTGTAAACGGAATTTTGGGTTGGGTATATGTGCTTTTGGAAATCCTTAAATTTTTAAGTATCTCTATATGATTTGTTAAGTATATTTGTGTAGCTGAACTTGCACAAAGGTGTCAAAATTAGGGTGACCCAGAAAAAACAGGGCCCACAAATTTTGAAATAAAACTGTTCATTTTAACTATGGGGGTCTAGGGTTAGGGTTTAAGGTTAATTGTAAATTACGACTAATCAAAACCAATTAAAACAGATTATTTTCAAACATAATTCAATCCTAGAAGTAAGGAATAATTTAGTATAATTTTTGTGTCATTAAACTAAACAGTAAAAAAGCCTTTAGGAAGCAAAAGTTGATTAACTTAGCTTTAGTATAATAATAATAATAATAATAATAATAATAATAATAATAATAATAATAATAATAATATGTATTTATTCAGGAATGGGAATGTGTATTTCTTGGATAAGTTGTCTACAAATGACATCTAGCAAATGATTCCAAATGGTGTGAAACTTACATACCTATACAACCATATATTCTTATTTACTCGTGTCAGCTTTCAATCTGATAATAACATTTTGTTGCTAATTAATTATGTTCGAGTGTTTTGCTAATGTGTTCACCTACACGGTCGAATCACCATCAAATATTTTGGCATTTCCTTTGATGCCGCTCATAAAACGTTTTGGGGTGTTCATTGTCAAGTCCGAAGAATCAGTACGAATATTGCGTTTTGCTATAGGAGAAAATCCTCGGGGCTCTTCGTAATCATACAAATGAGTTCCGTGGACGAATGCCCAAATTGCAAGCCATCGTTACAAAATACTGGAGTGCAATTGTAAGCATTTTACTGGCGACTGGGTAACTCCATAGAAAGTGTCCGTTATTGCATTCAGAGTAAGAAAGCATCTGACTGACAGACAAATGTTACACACACACACACTACTCGCACACACACATATATACATACACACACATACATACATACATAAATACATATATACATATACATACATATGTATATCAGGTGAATTTTATACGGTCAGTATTCGAATATATATATATATATATATATATATATATATATAAGCCTCGCTTTGTTTACATATGCTTGAGGACTCTAGTGAATTCATTTCCGCTTAGAAATGTAGCGATTAAATATTCTCCTATATTTGACAGCTGCCTCTTTTGGCGAACGAAAGTTCATTCGGGTCTCAACCCGGCCAGGGGTAGCTGTTAAACGGTATAACCACACTGATGAGAAGTGATACTTCGAAAACGTATCTGTGGATTACTTATTATATATATATATATATATATATTATATATATATATATATATATATATATATATATGGTTAGGAGGTTGATTTAGAAGGCCATCACAATGCAGTTTGGAATAAATAAAAAATAATAATACGGTAACAATGGTGGTGTGTGTGACCTGTATTTTTTTTATTATTTCTTGAATTTTCGAGGTAATACCTCTTTATCAAAAGAATTGAACTGAAGCAGTACAGCTATGGCATTTCTTCCTAAATGAATTTTTTTTTTTTTTTTTGAAAATGACGTTATTTTTGAAATAACTGTATTCCCGTGTGAGCGTGAATGCGTTTATTTTTATTTTTATTTTTTTTTGTACGTGTGCGTATGTTGTAATGCGCGTGACATTGAAAATGCGTGTTGGCTGTGACGTTAAGACTGTATCCTAGCGCGGGATTTTGTACGTGGGTATGTGCGAATGAAAAAGTGTATTTGTGTTTTGTGACGTTTCCTGTTGGATTTTCATCAATTTAATCATTTAATATTATTAATATTATTATTATTATTAATATTATCATATTTATTTGCTTATTTACTTATTTATATCTAATTCAATTTATCTTTTTATATTTTATAATATTTTTAAATATATATATATATATATTATATATATATATATATATATTTAATTTATTTATTTAATTTTTTTTTCCTTAACAACTAGTGTGCAATGGCTTGTGTGTTTGTATGTGTGGGCGAGATGTTGGGCTATAGATTTGAGTGCGTGTTTCGTATTAGTCTTCTCGTTGTAGATTTGTTTCATTAGTAATTCTCCATTGTGCATGTGGGTATGTGTTTTGTGTGTGTGTGCATATACTGTTACATGTGTGCGTTGGTTGTGGGTTTATTGTATGATGAACTCTGCGCTGAGTTCACTCCTGTTATTGATCTCTGGGTGTAATCTAGCGATTAGCAAGGCCTCTTTAATTCTGAGATTACCCAAATTTCTCTCTCGAGCCTCTATATTGACTGTTATATTTCTTTCTGTGTTGTTGCATTTAATAAGTGTTTACGGAAAGTGGATGCTTGTGTGTGTAAGTGTTCTTTGATTCTAATGTGTAGTGGTCTTGTGGTGCTACTATGTAAAATTGGTTACATATATTACATTTTGTGCGGTATACACATTCACTTCGTGGCACATACCTGTGTCGCGGATGGGGCAGTTCGCTAGTGTACAACTAGTGGCCTCCTTATGGCGCTTTTGGAGAGTTTTTTCCTGAGTGATGGTCCGTATGGGCAAGTTGTATATCCAGGCCCTCCTTCCGTATCGCCCTACGTATTGCTGTGGTTATATTTTCGTTGAAATATATATATATATATATATATTATATATATATATATGTGTGTGTGTGTGTGTGTGTGTGTGTGTGTGTGTGTGTGTGTGTGTGTTGAAAAAAAATAAAAGAAAGGAAATGGTGAATGGATAAAATTATTTATTGGAGTACCGAAACGTGTTTTGAACGAGATATTGCCCTTGTACACATTGTATTCTATTTATTATTATCTTAATTACAAAATAAAATGAAATAATTAATAGTAGAAAAATATAAAAGTTTTCAGTATACATAAAAGAGGTCGTCATTACGGCAAGATATTTGATATTTGAAATTAAAATCGTACAAATACATACATTTGGTTGTGTTCGAAAAAATCTTTTTTTTTTATAACCTGAAAGACGTTTATTGTATTAATTTCAAATATCTAATATTTTGTATGAGGAAAATTCTATGTACTTTCATTAGCAATTAGAAATTAAGCATTGATTCATATATATATATATATATATATATATATATATATATATATATATATATATATATATATATATATATATATAAAAGTAAGTCAACGGGGCGGCCTAAAGTCGGTATCAACCAGTCAGCGAGGTAGTCTATTCTTTTTCAATAGCGCTAGACCAAGGAGATTGTTTTTGCATCTGAGGTGGAGCGCCACACCTACCATCAGCTCCTTACTTTACTGCACAGATCCCTGTGCTACTCATACGCTGATTTGGCGAGGACCGGTATCGAACTAGGAACCTTGTGGTTTCTAGCCGATCGCTCAACCGACTGAGCTAACCCGACCCCTTGCCGTGCGATTACCATATTTTCCGATATATATATACATATGTGTGTGTGTGTGTTTGTGTGTGTGTATGAATGTACTTATTTTTGGACAGCTAGAAATTAATGTACTGTTTACAATGTTTCAATGCAGTATAGATTGGAAACGAATGTCACCTAATAATATTCAACTAAGTTATAAAAAAGAAAAACATTCCAATGTAATAGAAAGGACAAACAACGTAAGGAAGCAACTTCAGAAATCTCACATCCAAAACCAAATAAATGAAATCAGAATTTCTATCGAAGTTAGAGAATCTCAAATAGTATGGAAGAAAGTAAACAAAGTTGGAGGTAGGAAAAGTATCAGGATATCAAATGGAAAATCTGTCAGACAAGAAGATAGACATCTGAAATGGAAAGAACAATAATTTTCTTGTATACCCTCCCAAAATGATAGAGAGTAGGTGAGTGCAAAGAGAGAGAGAGAGAGAGAGAGAGAGAGAGAGAGAGAGAGAAAGAGAGAGAGAAGACTTAGGAATCCAACTTGATGAGGAAATTATATAATATTTCAAAGAAATAATAAAATCTTGGTATCTTTATTTTTTAAGAAAATCAATCTTATCTGGAAAATTGGACGTCTGAGATTATTTATGGGTATTAATGCGTATACATACATATATACACACACACCAGACGCCTTCACACAACACACACACACACACACACACACACACACACACACACACACATAAACCACACACACATACACACACACACACATATATATATATATATATATATATATATATATGTGTGTGAAGGAATATAAAATAAACATAAAACTAATTATATATACACACACACACATATATATATATATATATATATATATATATATATATATATATATATGTGTGTGTGTGTGTGTGTGTGTGTGTGTGTGTGTGTGAATGGAAAATGAATCCGACATATGAGGAACAAATGAGTAAAGAAAAGAAATGTAGATGGATAAAAATGAATTTTATCGATATCACTTTTAATCGATATCACTAACACATGTGTTTCGGTCTGTTTATCAAAATGTACACGGATTAACGTTATTATTATTATTAAAATAATCAGATGGAGTTGAAATGATGATGATAATAATAATGGGAAAAATGTATAAAATGTTCCGTACACAGAGAGATTTTGACGACCTTCATCACATATACATATATACATACACACAAGACACCTTCACACACAAGACACACACAAGCACACACACACACACACATGTATATATATTATATGAAGGAATACAAAATGTGCATAAAACTAATTATATATTATAATATATATATATATATATATATATATATATATTATATATATATATATATATAGTTTTATGCTTATTTTATATTCCTTCATTTCTCAAATATATTTTTGTAAAAAGGATAAAACCCATTGTATCTACTTATATTTGTAATTTGACAGAGTACTCTCAACAAATCGACGCACTCAATTCCATGTATAGTACAAATCAGAGGGGGTCACACAAAATGTCTGGAGCCAGACTCCTCACAAAAAAATATTGGATAAAAAATAAATTCAGCCTCGCTCTTCAGTTAATTGTAAAAAAAAAAAACGTGGGTGTAGGTTGAAGGTGTGTTTATTATGGAACATCCAATGATTCTTTCTATTTTTCTTTATTATTTTGCCGCGGAGATTTTTATTGAATTGGCAGACAAGTGATCAAAGTCCTTTCATTAAAAGACTGAAATATATTTGAAGAGATGAGACATAAACATTATCTATTCATCGTTAGGTACAAAGAGTTTACAGAAGTGCTTGTAGCCGTGAACTAAAAGTCCTCATTCTCTCAGAAAACAAAATAACCTAAAAGGTTGGTTCAATACGTCCGTCCCCTGACACAGATCTGTAGGCTTAACTGAAAATCACTGAATTAGGGCCATTGACAAGAAAAGAGAGGCTAAATCGTCCTTAACGGACCTAAATTCCACCATCGTATGTTACCCCACCGAAAGAAAAAAAAATACCAAAAGTCAGGAAATTAACCGAATTTAATGAAATTGTCAGTGTTTATATATTAATGAATAAAAGATATAATGCATCAGTTATTTTATCTAAAAACTTTTACATTTGTTCAGTTCACTTAACTTTGAACCACGTATCTTTGAGAATCTGTGTTACGCCTCAAAGATACGTGATTCAAAGTTAATTCACTTGAAAAAATCTAGTTTTATATCTTTTATTCATTAATATATCGTCCGCGGCCAAATATCAGTATCAGCCAAACAGCGAGGGAGTCCATCCCCTTTTCACTAAGCGCTAGACCAAGGAGATTGTTTTAGCATCTGAAAATTTCATTAAATTCGGTTAATTCCCTGATTTGTAGTATTTTTTTTCTTTCGGCGGGGTGACATACTATGGTGGAATTTAGGTCCGTTAAGTTCGATTTAACCAAAAGATATTAAGTTGAACAATAAATATT
The DNA here is from genome assembly GCA_023376005.1 of Doryteuthis pealeii. Lineage (NCBI taxonomy): Eukaryota > Metazoa > Mollusca > Cephalopoda > Myopsida > Loliginidae > Doryteuthis > Doryteuthis pealeii. The sequence continues at coordinate 4,524,445 of CM042157.1, forward strand.
TGTTGAGTAAAATCATTTTCCTGCGTAGGGAATTTCTGAAGCACATGCGTAGATCGTATTGTCGTAGTATACCAAACTTATAACGTTTACCACTAAGAATTGAAAATGATGATAAATCTTTAATGTGTTGGGTCAGTAGAATGGTTATTCCTGTATATAGAGTGAGTGAGCGAGAGGCTCTGTGATTGTATATACCAATCAGGTGATAGCCCAGAGTTTTAGGCGCAATATCCAAAAGCCTAGGCAGATAGATTCAACCAACGGTACCATGAGGCAGCGATTTGAAGGGCTCCAAGAAATCACCCTAAGATATCTTCTCCAACGCGCCGGTAAGTCCCTTAAACCCAGCTTTATATACAGGAAGGACTTTATATTGTTGTTTGTTGTTTCATGTGCTGGCCAATAAATTGTTTGAATTAAAGGAAGTATTAATGTCGATTCAAATCATTTTGATATTACGTTTCTTACAGTACCTGCTGTTACTTAAAGGGTCACCCATCTAAGTACTGAAAACGTTCACCGCTGGTTAACCTCAGTGACCTAGCAGGAACCAGTGCTTTCAGTGTGACTTGACTGTAAACCAAGACTTTATATAAAATCATTCCAATTCCGTTATATATATATTTACCAACCCCTCCGCACGAGCAGGATGCAACACACGGTCAATTTCTTAAGCGGAGTTCAGCAGGTTTGAATTTAGAGTTTTCCTTCTCCTAGACCGGTTGCCTAACCAAGGTTAAAGAGCCCAGTCTGCCCTACTATTTTACTCATAGCTGGAGGAAGAGTAGGATTCGTACCTTTCCCAAGGATATTAGCGCTAAATGAAATGCAATTACCACGTCCAGGATTTGAACTCGAGGCGACGAGTCTATGACTTTAACCATTACACCACGCGCTTCCTACTTTTTCCTTTTGTAGCGAGATGGTGAAGGTCCTGAGTTTTGCGAGGACTACTATTAGAAAAGAGACGAAGAAGAAATAAGAGTGAGTAAAGGTTGTTTTTTTTAAGTGATGAACACAAAACGGTTTGTCGGGAATTTGACCGGGGCGTGACCCCCCGAATGGAGAATTGAAAGCCAACCGGAAGTTTCGGGTGTTGACCGGAAGCAGAAGTCACGTGGGCACGAGGAACGACGAAGAAAAATACCGGTCTCTTTTTGTTTTCCGAAGCCTAGGGGACGGACGGGCCCCTGGTCCCTAGTGTGGGATTACAGTAATTTAACAGTGTCCTCTCTCTTTTTCTCTCTGCCTTTCCTCCTCTCCAAAACAACCCACGAGTCTAGCCCTGGAAATAAAAGCTAAGCAGCTTGTGACGATATATTTCTCGCGTTGTACTTTTTTTATCAACAAGATGACCGCCACGTGCCGAACATCTTTTTAGTGTCGTGAATTTGGAGACACGTTGATAAGACCCGCTATACAACATATATCGATATTAGAACGTTACGTATATCCGTTTTGGTACCGTGAATATACCCCCACGTTACACTTTATATAGAAAATCATTTTAAATTTAATTTTATTGTAAAATCATTTGCAATGGCATCTTTATTATAAAATAATTGCATTGAATGTTATGGTAAAATTAACTGTTTATATATACAGTCTTAAGAAGACATTTGTTTCTAAAGACCATTGTCTCAAAAATAGAGGAATCTATTAAGGTGTTTATTACCAGTAAGTAAAGTTGGCAGAGTGGAGAATTGTTCGTATCAGCCGAACAGTGAGGGAGCCTACCCGCTTTTCATTAGTGCTAAACGGGGGAGATTGTTTTTTGCGTCCGAGGTGAAGCTCCCCACTTTACGGCACAGATACAAACGTGGGTGGCGAGGATCAGTATCGAACCCAGAACCTTGTGATTACTAGGTAGATGCTCTAATAAGTGAGACCAGATCTAGGGGAAATTGTTAAGGTATCTGGCTTATACACACACAACTTTGAGGTTTGTTTCGATGTCGTTTATCGTAAAAATTTATACACGTACGCGCAACCACACACACAAAACACCTTAAAAAATGCACAATATCTTTTTTCGATACATAGACTCACACACACTCATACTCACACAATAAAGAAGAATATTTGACGTCATATTTCAAACCGTTCACCTTTCCAGCGTTCTTTCTTCAAACTTCAAATTTTGAATAGACAGATAAACAAGGACTATCGCACTTTTTCTCGTTATTCTGTGATAATTTTTTTATTACCTTTCCTTATATCAGTAAATGCCCTGAAGAAGATCTAATTAATAGATCGAAACACTGCAGCGTCGGCTAATAAACTTACCACTCAATTTATTTAAACTTGTTTTTTCAATTTTCTTAATATACTACATACCGTCGGATTCACTTCCATCTCTTCACACACACACACACACACACACACATATATATATATATATATATATATATGTGTGTGTGTGTGTGTGTGTGTGTGTGTGAAGAGATGGAAGTGAATCCGACGGTATCTAGTATATGAAGAAAATTGAAAAAACACAGGTTTAAATAAATTGAGTGGTAAGTTTATATATATATATATATATATATGTGTGTGTATGTGTGTGCGTGTACAGTCTGCTTTTATGATGCAAAGGTAATTTTGGGGCGGGCAAAAGTTGAGGGGGTACAGAGTAATGAGAAGCCAAAGAAAAGAAAAAGGTTGGTAGTGTGAGTGAAGAAAAATGGTAATGGGTTTAATTACCTTTTCTGCATAAAATCAGACTTCAGAACCCATTTTGTCTTTAGAATAAATTCGAAAAGGCTTCGCAAAACACCGCGGCAAAATACCATTTGAATTTAGTTGTGTTGTTTTATCCGCATTTTTCCTCCGATTTCAAACACATTCAGTCGGAATTACCCATGTACGTAAGTACTCATATATATATATATATATATATTCGATTCACTATTCATATGTTTTTATGTAAAACATAATCTAATCTGACCTGAAGAAGAGGAAAATCTGATGGCAATCAACATAACTGATCAACATTAGAATTATATTTACGTCTGTTTAAGATTATTAAGCGGCAAGGTAATAAAATGATCTAAAAACTATGACCTTAATTCAATTACTCAACTTAATGTATACAGATGAGATGCTACCTAATAGTTTGGGGGATTTGAACAAATCGATTGCTGTATAGACATTTGCTGGTTAAATATTAATATAAGCAAATTAGTTTCTAATTTTGCTTGCGTATTTTATGAAGTGGACTTCATCAAATGAAATATTAAAAATTATATTAATGTATTTCAAGATTTTAGTAGAGTAGGTATATATATATATACAAGGTGTGTAAAAAATATTGAGATTTTTTGCACTTTTTGACACACCATGTATTCTGAATAAAATAACATTTAATTCATTCTTCATTTTTATCTAGGTAAATAGAGCTTTAAACTTGGTACTTCTTTGAAAAATTATTGTATTCTGACAAAAATAATGAATGGAACGTTATTTTCGAATACACGGTGTGTCATAAATTACAATATATCTCGACACTTTTGGGACGATAAGAGAAGAGAAATGTGAGGCAATATAACCACCCTATTCCTTCAATAGAATCTCTAAAAATTTAAAGCGAAGTTTGCTTTGAAACCGAAATAGAGTTTCTGTAAAACCTAAATTATTTGCAATCGGTAAAAAAGATTGGAAAAGGTTGCAATTATTTAGGTTATATATATATATATATATATATATATATATATATATATATATATATATATATATATATATATATATATAGCTTATTCGTGTGACAGAGCGTGTATGTGTGTGTTTTTAGTTAATTCCCACCACGACTGGTTACCCATTAGATAATGGGAGCTTAATCGCTTTTTCAGATATTCACAATGATTGAGTACGTTCGTGACACACTTTGTGTGCATGCAAAAACTGTTTGAGGCGTACTCAGACAAATTAAATATCCCGAGAACTGATTGGGTTGCTATGATGTAAGTTGGTCCCATTGAAAGCCATGTTACTGCAATTGATGTAGTTATTGAGTGAGGACAAGCACTTCCTTAATGATATAATCTAAACAGATACTAAAAACTGAAAGAAGTTATGTCTATTTTTAACCAGCACAAATCTCCTAAAATACACATATCCCACATTAAATTAAACTAGAATAGGATTTAATTTAAATAGTTGAATATTTTCAAAGTATATACTACGATATAACTGTACAAGGTGTGTCAAAAAGTATCACTTTTTAAAACTTTTTGACACACCTTTTGTTTTAAAAAAGATAACGTTTCATTCATTATTTTTTTTTAGAATAAAAGGTGTGTCAAAAAAGTACCAAGTTTAACGCTGTATTTACGAAGATAGAAATGAAGAATGAATGGAACGTCATTTTTTCAAGATACAAAAAATCTCGACACTCTTTTGACACACCTTGTATATATATTACAAGATTATCTAAAAAAATAAATATATTTGATGTTTTTGAAGAAAGTTAGCTACACTCTTGAATATTTGTTTATTTCAATCTTAAATCGATTATTCTTTCTTTCTTCAAAAACATCAATTACACTTTTTTTAGATAAGCTTGTAATATATATACAAGGTGTATTGAAACGGTTCTTGGGTTTGTGTCACGGATGTTTACCATACTGGAGTTCCCCATAAACACACACATACACACACAACACACATTTTATAATATATATATATATATATATATATATATATATATATATATATGGGAGTAAATATGGAAAATAAATCCGACAATATAAAAAAAATGTGTAATACATTTTCTTTATATATATATATATATTATATATATATATATATATATATATTAATAAGTCATCCACAGACACGTGTTTCGGCATATCATGCCTCTTCAGTGTGGCTAGACACAACTATCCTTGGGTAGGGTCGAACTCACACTGACCGCATGGTAGTCCGATATCTTATCCCCTCGCCCACTGACAGCTGATGTTTTTAAACTATTGAATATATGGTGTTTTTAAACTATTAAATACATAGGAATGTATGTATCTTTCGGTCACTGAGAGATCAAATTTCCGAAGAAATGATCATTGCTTATTTGCTTAGTAGTGAGAGTTAATTTAAATTACCAATTAGAGAGCTCATTACCAAATTTATGGGAGCATATATATATATATATATATAATATATATATTATATATATATATATATATATAATATATATATATGAGGAAAAGGGGTTTGGATTGGACCCAAAGAATGAGGTAAAATATAAGGAATGAAAGAACAAAACTCAGACAAAAATGTGTAATATATTTCGCTGGGGTTTGAACCTGTCTTCATCAGCTTTTATTGAATTATTCAGACCATACAAGTGTTTTATAGATGGAGGAAGCAGGTAGGTGGGCAAGTTCTCAAATCGTCCCCTCACCACAAAACTTACCCACCTACCGACTTCTCCCTTCTATAAAACACTTGTATGATCTGAATAATTCAATAAAAGCTGATGCAGCCAGGTTCATCAACCCAGCGAAATATACTACACATTTTTGTCTAAGTTTTGTTCTTTCATACCTTATATATATATATATATATATATATATATATATATATATATATATATATATATATATATATATATTATATATATATATATATATAAATATAAACTATGCGTGTGTAAATGATACAAAATACATGCAGAACAATTGCACGAACTTAAACTTTAAATAACATAATGAGAAAAATCGTTAATTTTTATTTCTATTTTAAATTTGATGAATTAATAATAGCAAATCTATCAACCAAAATAAATTACAATGATCAATTACAATAGACAAAGAGATTGAATGGGGAAATTAAAGATTCATTTTTGGCGAAGTAAATAGTTCACGTATTTTATTTTCTACTTACCTTATCTAAAAAAAAAAATGAAATTAACTTTTCAGGTCGAAGTTACATGTTTTCAATAATGGTCACATTTTTTGCTCAGTGAAAAGGTCAAGGTTGATATGAACACTATCGCAGCAGAGAAGAATTATAAAAAACAATCAACATAA
>CM042157.1:4535467-4547967 GCA_023376005.1 Doryteuthis pealeii
GACGAGCTGGATCGAGCAAATATGAACAGCATGTTCGCCATCATCTGCGAGATGTGTCTGTGCTGGTTTGGTCATGTCAGGAGGATGGACAAAGGCCTCATCACCAAATACCTACGGTATGGTGAATTAGTAGAAGGCCCCCAACCGGTAGAGAGACCACGCCTACGCTTTAAATCCGTCTGCAAGGATATGAAGACACGCCACATCAAAACCAACACATGGGAGGTTGGTGCACAAAACCGAGCAACATGGTGCTTCCGTGACAAACAAGGTACGAAAAAAGTGAAAAAGATAGGAAAAAAGCCGCCACAGAAAAAAAAGCCAGAAGGAAGGAGAGGCAACAGCAACTCCAGCAAGCGTCACTCTTCGTTTGCAGTCATTGCACCAGAGATTGCCATTCATAAATTGGCCTGTTCAGCTACTCGCGCAGATGCAGTTAAGAAAATAGACACAACGCGGAAGCCAGCGGAAGGATGTCAACAATAAAAAATTCTTCCTGACTGATTGCCAAGCATTCAGACTGAGATAGATAGATAGATAGATAGATATGAAAACAATACCAAAAATCAGGGAATTAACCGAATTGAATGAAATTTTCAGTGTAAATATATTAATGAATAAAAGATATAATGCATCAATTATTTTATTTAAAACTTTTAAATTTTTCAGGTCAGTTAACTTTGAACAACGTATTTTTGAGAATCTGGGTTACGCCCCAAAGATACGTGGTTCAAAATTAGGTTCAATTTAACTAAAAAGGACTCAGGTTGCCTACAGTACCAGCTGTTGCTTAAGTGTTCATCCAAATAATTAACAGGCTCATCGCTGCTAAACTTCGATGTCCGGCCGAAGAAATAAAGAAGAACGAACCCTTAATCGAAAGCCCTGAAGAGAAATCAGCCCGAGAAGCCAGCCTGAAGAAGATGGCGGCCAAGGTAAAAGCAGTAAGCAACGGTTAACAAGTAAGAGCATCATCTCTACTATTCTGTCGGACCAGATGACCTTTAGGCATTTTTTTTTTGAGATTTCGATTCGATTTTGAGATTTCGATTCGTAAGGACATCTTTCCATTTACACCGACAAAATACGGTTTTTGTTAACAGACGATTTTTAGAGTTTTTATTTATTTATTTTAAAACTAACCCCTAACACTAACACCTAACCCTAACCCTAATCCCAACACCCCTAAAAACGACAGCATTTTGACGGTGTAAATGGAAAAAATGTCTGTATGAATCGAGATCGCAAAAGGGGTGCCTAAAGGCCATATGGTCGATTCTGTGTACTCTGTGTCTCTCTCTCCATTATATACCCATGGGGGTATATAACATTAGCAATACCTGATGATGATGATGATGATGATGATGGTGATGAAGATGATGGTGGCCATTTGGACTTCAGCCCCCAACACAGGCATTAGTAAGTGACTTTCTTCAGGACTCTCCATAGCCCCTCATTACTTCTATATTCTAGATATATCTACTTTGTACCCTTCTTTACGTGTCTTTCACATGTACATTATGTATCTTTGTCACGTATATGTATTTCATGTCTTATATGTTTCACCATGTGCTGTACGCATATTAAAGTCTATGTTATGTTTAACACCCTTGGTCAGAGTTGTTTTGTTCAACTTAATATAACCTGGAACCTAACAATACCAAGGCAAATTTCTTTCTTTCTCATTCAAATAACAAGCACTTCGTGTCCAATGCCCAATAAATGGTGGCCATTGCGGAAGCAAACGAAATACTAAAACTTCTTTATTTTTAAATGAACCTCCGTCCACTCACTCATGTCGTCGGTACTTCTACGACAGTTTATTCTTTATTTATGTTTCCAATGCACTCTGTGCATCGTTGTAGTAGAATTGAGACGCGAGTGAACTTAGACAAAAACAACAAGACATAGGATGAAGAATAGTTAGTACTAGTCAGAATTATTAACGATACTGATTGACAATACTGCATCTAAAAGATAATAATACTTCTTAACTATCTACGAAGTAACTAGTTGTTAAACAACTACTAGCAATGTAGTGTTGCTAGTTAAGACCGACCAGCTGTATGCAGTGATGCTGATAGCCTTTTGATTTGTTATATACTGTATCAATTGACAGCGCTGGGTGTGGTACACTGGATTAAAAACCAACGCAGGTATACAAAAGAAAGCTGGACTTTATTTTCTTTCCTCGGTTGGCGTGGATGAAAAGGAGGTGCGAGTTGTGATAGCGCCGGCTTGATGAGTGGTGAAATGAACCGTAGTTATAACAAATCTCTTCTTCGGAGAGTCGACGGGAGTGACTGAACTTAGCGGCTACCAAATCTCAACTGCTGAACTCTCTGTCTAACCGTCACTTTTTCAATTTTTTACCCAGCATGCTCTGGCCTATTCAAATTACACCGGAACTCTACGGCGTGACCTGCAATCCTAGATTTGTCAACTGTCAATAGGAAGTCCTTTGTCATCCTGCTATTGTTGTTTTTCCGAACAGTTCGTTTGACCCAGTCAGCAGTAAGCCTTAGATCTTTATCACTCTTCCTCTTTCTTCTATCCAGACTTCTGTCTGGAACATCCTTTGTTTCTCAATTCCTTTGGGTTATTTTAATTTCTTTTCGCGCCAAAAGAATTCAAACAATAGTTAATCTGCAACAGATTTATTGCGTCCTTGGACGCAAATATTTGCTTTTAATGAGTCCCCGCAATAATTAATGGGTCCCAACTAAAGTTTCTCAATAGATTGTAGAGTTTTTATTTATGACCTGCGGTAATAACTAAAGCCGTTTAACTCCTACCTTGTAATCTTATCATGTGTAATTCGTTTCTGAGAAATTATTGAAATGTATTTACAGTTAGCTAGAAATGGTGAGGGCAGAAAAATGAAAAACACTGGGATGTATGGATACGATTTTGCGGCGTCCTTTTCGATATTTTTGCGTCAAGGACGTAGGACGCATACCTATTAGCATGTGTATGCATTTACCGATCAATCTACACGAGCAGGATGTGACACAAGGTATATTTTTAAACGGAGATTTGCTACTTCCTCTACCCAAATCTCTCTCCAAGAATGGCTACTCCCCTCCCCTATCAGGTATTTCTCACTTTTCATTTTTTTACCTACCTCCCTCAACTCTCTTTCCCATATGATTTCCTTCTCATCTCCCCAAAGATAACCCCTATAACCAATCAAATCTTTCCCTTGCCACAAAACTTACCCACCAACCAACTTCCCCTTCTATAAAACACTTATATGATCCTGATAATTCAATAAAAGCTGAAGAAGCTGAGTTCAATATTCTAGCGAAATTTACTACACATTTTTTCTGAGTTTTGTTCTTTCATTCCTTATCTTTTACCTCATTGTGACAAGACTGAAAGGCTGCTCTATGAACAAGCGGATTCCCAGCCCCCACAAACAAAGCGCGTCAGATATGTTTGGCGAGCGGCTACGGATACTCGAACTCGCTATCTCCTCGTAGCTGAGGTGTTTGTTAGTAGAGACCCAAATAAAGAATATCCGAATTTGCATAAGCGTAGCCGAACTAGCAGAAATAAAGACGGACTGTCGCTGACAGGGCGAGTGAGGAAGAAAGTGTTTGGACGGCAAGTGAAATCTGACGACTGCTATTTGAAGTGAGAGTGGCGTGTTCGATTGGGAAAGGAATTGCATTTCGTTTGCTGGAGAGACTTTCAAAGGATTGATATTACCTTGAATTTTTGGACCCTTTTAAAAGACTCATTCTGGCGGATTCATTCCAACCCCCTTTTCCTCATTCGTGTAATGAATATATGAGACTAGCTTGTTAACCATTACTCCATGATTGGTCACCAAAGTCAGATTCTTGGTTGGTAATCTGCTAATGTTTTTATATGCCAAATAAAATATACTTGTTAACTGTCTCGACGACAGCGCGATACTTGTTGAGAGCAGCAGCTGCGTAATTCTAGGTGTTTGCTTGCAAGATAGAGTATTCGCATAAAATCCTGACCATTCTAAAAATGATTAAAAAAGAAAGATAAAAAGAAAAAAAAGGCATGTGCTTGGAGATGGTGAAATACGAGTGAGACAAAAACGATATATCTGCTTAGAACATAAATAAAACACAATCTTCCAACATCATTTAGCACTTTAATAAAAATAAAAGAAGAGTTTTGTGATATGAATCTGCTTGTTGGGTGAAATAGTTTTTTTTATTTTTTTTAAAAATAGCGCAGATGTAAGAGATAGAAGAAGTTATGCACTGCAATTTCTAAAGTTTCTATCTTCTTACATGTAATGTAGGCGAAACACAATTGTTTCCTACTTTCGATTTGAGACTTGTCTCATTGTACACACACACACACACACACACACACACATATATATATATATATATATCAATGGTAATATTATGTATTTACACTCATAACTTGAAGTTTCATGGTAATCCAATCATCAGATGAGTCCAATGGTTTGAGATCTTAAAAACCAGTCGTGAAATGGTTGAGATTTTAAAAAACAGTAATTTTTTGGACTCATCTGATGATTGGATTACCATGAAAGTTATGAGTGTAAATCCATAATATTACCATTGATTATAAATCTGCTCTGCTTTATTAGCATTGAGCACCTTTTCATACCAATACTTTTCTCATTTTTTCATTCTCTATTAATTATATATTATATATATAATTATATATATATATTTTTTAAATTTTAGTAGTATAGTAATTTACTTTTAAATTTTTATCTCTTTATATATTTTTACATTTTTATTTTTTTTCATATTTAATATTGAATTATATATTAAATTCTAACATAGACTAACCTGAAGTTAAAAACACAATTTTAATCATTTTAAAACTTTTTTTTATAAATAAAATCAAGACAAATTTTCATTCTACTCAACACAAAGGAACATCGAGGAACAACTAAATGTTTCTTCACAAAGGACCAACCTTTGCTTAACACAAGGGATCTCCACTGTAAAATGCTCTCACTTGAGGCTAAAAATGGCCACAAAAATCGTAACACTGCCTCCAGCCATTTCACCTTTTTAACTCACCGGAGTAATTGTAAAACAACCAAAAGATGATCCAAACAAACCTTTGTGCGAAAACCAAGGAAAGCAAGGATAAGGGCAATAGTTGTAAATTCAAGCGGGGAGACTGCCGAAAAGTCTAACCGGAGAGACTAAAGTCGTCTGTAGGCGGTATATGAAGGTAATGGCGATTTTTTAAAAAATGAGTTTAATCTACAGTATTTAGGATATTCTCATATAATTTTAGTAAATATATCTGATAAAATGAGATTTCAAGTTTGTTTTTTTTGTATGTGTGTCTGTGCGTGTGGCTGTGTGTGTATGTATGTGTGTGTGTGTGTGTGTGTGTGTGAGAGAGAGAGAGAGAGAGAGAGAGAGAGAGAGGGGCTAATAGAAAAAGTCAACATTGTAAGGGACAGTTTCTAAGGTTTCTATGTTCTTATTTGTAATATTGACGAATCAATTTTTTCCTACTTTCCGGTACATAATTGTCTCGCACGATATATATATATATATATATATATATATATATATATATATATATATATATATATATATATATATATATATATATATATATATCAACATAGATGTACAGGGTAATAACCTACTCGAGTTTCACCATAAGGATCTTCAGGGTTAAATCCACTGGATTAGTCACGGGCTTCCATATATGAATATATATTATATATATATATATATATATATATATATACATGTATATATACTTTATTTAATATATATATACGTAAAAATATATATTTATATATATATATATATAATATATATATATATATATATATATATTGTGTGTGTGTGTGTGTGTGTGTGTGTGTGTATGTATGTATATATACATATATACATATATATGTATATATGTAATTATATAAATCACTATGTATCTATGAATATAATATTAAATATATATAATTTCTGTGATTTATACTGCACGATTTCCCAAGCAAATAACCTATTTGCATTGCCACCAATATGATATACAAATTACGGTCGGCATCTTTTTCTTGAATCGTTTTATTCCAGACGGCCTGCACGAAGAGTTTTCCAATCGAAAAGTTCACTCGTCCTAGCTGTCTACTTTTGAAAGAAGACACCGAAAGCAATGTTTTCCAGGAATGATTGATGTCGATATTTAGTTTGGATGCATATTCTTTTCGCAGTGACGTGAGAAAATTGGTGAAACCCAAGACAGAAATGTCGATAAGAAAAACTCCTCATCATTAACATCGTGTCCAAAGGCAGCTAGCTTTTGAAGGTAGTGTGCTATGATTTCACGCACTATCCCAACTGTTTTTCTATCATCTTTCTATTCTTTAGAATTTGGAAACATATATATTTATTTTATGCATTCATTGAACTTTATTTTAGATGCTGTCTTCAAAAGACATTCCTTTTAAATAATTTTTTTTCCATCTTATGTTTCCGCTGTTTCTAATTTCATTATTTTCTTTCCTTCTTTTTTTCTCTCTCATTCCTTCCTTTTATTCTCTCACACACTCTGTCTCTCTCGCTCTTTCTCTTTCTCTTTCTCTCTCTTTCTCTCTCTTTCTTTCTATTTCTTTATTTCTTGTTCTATTTCGTTCTTTCATTATTTTTCTCACACAATTACCTTTCTTTTTTATCACCTTCAGTTTTCTTCCTTTCTTTCCTACTTTCTTTCTTTCTTTCTTCCTTTCTTTCTTTCTTTCTTTCTTTCCTACTTTCCTACTTTCTTTCTTCCTTTGTTTGTTTGTTTGTTTGTTTCTTTCTTTCTCTTTCTTTCTTTCCTTTCTTTCTTTCTTTCTTTCTTTCTTTCTTTCTTTTCTTTCTTTCTTTCCTTCTTTCTTTCTTTTTTCCTTTCTTTCTTCCTTTCTTTCCTTCTTTCTTTTCTTCCTTTCTTTCATCCTTTCTTTCTTTCTTTTTTTTCTTTCTTTCTTTCGTATTTGTTTTTTTCTTCTCTCCTCTTTTTTCTCTTCCCTTTCCATTGTTTCCAATTTCATTATTTTCTTCCATTTTTCTTTCTTTTCTTTTTTTTTCTCCTATCGTCTTCATTCTCTCTTCCTCTCTTTCTTTCTTTTTTTCTTTCTTTTTCTCTCTTTATTTACTTCCTTCTTTCTTTTATTCTTTTCTATTTCGTTCTTTCTTTATTTTTCTAACATACTTAACTTCTTTTTTATCACTTTCATTTTTCTTTCTTTCTTTCTTTCTTTCTTTCTTTCTTTCTTTCGTATTTGTTTTCTTCTCCTTTTCTTCATCTTTTCTATTCCCTTCCTTCTTTCGGATGGATTTCATTCTTTCATTTTTTCTAACACTTTTAGTTTCTTTTTTATCTCATTGATTTTTTACACCTCTTTCTTTCTTTTTTCGTTCCTTTTTGTTTTCTTGTGTTTTTCTTCTTATTAACTCGTTCTTATTTTCTTTTTTCTCTTGCTTTTGTTAATGTTTTAAAATAATATACGTATGTAAGTATGTATTAGATATATTGGTATTACGGGATATATTTTCCAACGTATAACACTGGAAGAGGAAATATAGGAAACAGGCATTTTACTTGCTAAAAATATCAGCATTATATAGGACAAATGGCAAATGAAAAGGAATAGGATTTACATTAAAAAAATTGATAAACTAGAAGCGAAAAAGTTTCCAGGAAACTTTTAGAGAAATCGTAGTGAATACTTTTAACTAATTATAGTTTACAACATTCTATTCACAACTATTTCTCTAGTAGGTTCGTTGGGTTTATTTAGCCTCCAGCTTATCAAATTGTATCTACTACAGTCTCAATCTGATAAGATTGAGATTGCTATATGAATTCCACAATATATATATATATATATATATATATTATATATATATATATATATATATATATATATATATATATATATTATATTATCAGAAGGACCCTTGAAAGTGAGAGAGAAATAGGAATGAGATGGGGTAAGAAGAAAATAATATAGAAAATCTTCTTATCAAACATGTTAAAATTAGCTAAAAATATGTGTATTACAATGATCGTGCTTGATGAATGTCTTGGCAAAAAGACTGACCAAGAAGAAGGTATGAATCAAAGACGAACAGCCAACAAGAATCTAGAAATAGAATTCAACATGGAGAGAAAGAATAGAAACAACTAGAGATCACCAAATGGCCAAAGAAGTAAGTAATGCAAAATGCATATGTCTACCTATGTCTATCTCTCTCCTCTCTCTAATAGAAGAACAGTTGTGTATATACCCAACATGGGTATAATGTGTATGAATATGTAACAGGTGGTGCCTGTATTGTGCACATCATCAACTAATAATGGACTGCTGTAACCTTCCCAGAATGAATCTAGTCTGTAAAAATATGTACATATCATTGCCATTTACTTTGGTTTCTGCAATTTGGCACCCAGTGCGGTTAAAATGTTGATTATATAATTTGCGGGGGGGGGGGGTGACTACCCTGTATATATATTTACCAACCCTTCCGCAAGCGGTTCAACAGGTTGAATTCAGAGTTTTCCTCTCCTAGACCGGTTGCCTAACCAAGGTTAAGAGCCTAGTCTGCCCTACTATTTACCCATAGCTGGAGGGAGAGTAGGATTCATACCTTTCCCAAGGGTATTAGCGCTAAGTGAAATAATTGCCACGTCCAGGATTTGAACTCGGGTCGACGAGTCCATTTCCCATGACCACCCTGTATATGCTAAAATATATATTTACTTACACGTAATTATTATTCGTTATAAAACAGAATTAATCTTTTAAGAAAACGAACATGCTACCCAATTGATTTGAGCAGTTGTTCAGGGGAGGGGGGTGATTGTAGAAATAAACAGAATGGATGACTGTTTGATCAGGGGAGTCTTAAAAAGGTTTCCTCCTGGCAGGTGACATTTGTGAGGCTTTGAAACACACAGTCAAAGTAAATTAATGAGGATGATAATAAATGAAGAAAAAAAAATAATTGATTTAGATTACAATCAACTCAGTAGTAGAAGTAGAATCAAGTGGAGAAAAGTGAAAGAAAGAAAGAAAGAAAGAAAGAGAAAGAGAAACAAAGAAAGATTAATCTAATAGAAAGGACTCTAATTATATAAATAAAAAGAAGGTTTATGTGTATGTGAAAGAGAGAGGGAGGAAGAGAGAAGACTAAAGAGATGGAGATTTAATGGAATAAAAATAAAAGATAGAATTATGATCCGATAAATACAAAGAAATAATAAATGAAAGAGAGGAGGGAATAAAGTTTTTTATGACTAAGACATTAAAGGCAAAGTAGATGTAAGTGAATAAAAATGAGTAAAAACAATAAATGGAAGATAAAGATAAAGAAGTTTAATTGAATAAATAAAAATGTAACGTCCAATTGCATAAAAAGAAAAAAAATACGAATAAGAAATTTATGATAAAACAGCACATCGATTATTTATTTTTAAAAAGCAATTTAAAACCAGAAAGCGAAAAAAAAACAATCAAAAGAAAAAAAAGAAAGGAAAAAGAAAGAAAAAAGAAAGAAAGAAGAAAGAAAAAGAAAGAAAGAAAGAAAGAAAGAAAGAAAGAAAAAAGAAAAAAAAGAAGAAGAAAGGAAGGAAAGAAAGAAAGAGGAAAAAAAGAAAAGAAAAAAGAAAGAAAAAAAGAAAGAAGAAAGAAAAAAAAAAAAAAGAAAGAAAGAAAGAAAAAAGAAAGAAAAAAAAGAAAGAAAGAAAGAAAGGAAGAAAGAAAGGAGGAAAGAAAGAAAGAAAGAAAGAAAGAAAAAAAGAAAGAAAAAAAGAAAAAAAGAAAGAAAGAAAGAAAGAAAAAAGAAAGAAAAAGAGAAAGAAAGAAAGAAAAAAAGAAAGATAAAAAGAAAGATAAAAAGAAAAAAGAAAGAAGGAAAGAAAGAAAGAATTACGAACGAAAGGTTGAATGTAGAACAAAACTCTCATAGATAAATACAAACATTCAATGATAAAGAGAGAAAATGAAGACTAAAAACAAATTCAACCAAATATATATTTACCAACCCCTCCGCACGAGCAGGATGCGACACGAGGTCAATTTCTTAAGCGGAGTTTAACAGGTTTGAATTCAGAGTTTTTCTTCTCCTAGATGGGTTACCTAGCCATGGTTAAAGAGTCCAACCTGCCCTGCTATTTACCCATAGCTGGAGGGAGAATTGGATTCGTACCTTTCCCAAGGGTATTAGTGCCACGTGAAATGCCAACAGCTTCGTCCAGGAATAGAACTCGCGTTGACGAGTCCCTTTCCTATGAGTCTAACCTTTAGACCACGCGCCTCCATAAATTCAATCATATAGATGGAAAAATAAAAAGCATGAAAGAGAAGGTCTCTCAATATATATGACCCTACCACTGGCTTTGTGGAATTTTATTCTCCACCCTTGCGCATTGAAGCAAATTGTTCGAATATATGAACAGGTATACCGAGAGTTATGAAGTTGGTTTTCTTTTAACTTGTCTTCCACCAGTAAAATAGATAAATAAATATTGACACCTAAATATTTATAGAAACAGAATCAAATCTATGCATTACAACAAACTTATACATTTCCGCTCAAACTGTCAGGATTTAACTGATGCAATATCTACCATCGTAGAAGGAGTCGAAAAAAATATATTGAATAGTATTACGGCGATAGTAAAGACACACAAAGATAGATGGATAAAAGGACTGCAAACACCTAAATAGATTTAACATTTGAAATAGAATAGACAGAATTGGGATAACACATCAGCAGCAAATTAAAAGAGTAAGAAAACATAAATAATTTGAAAATCACCCCCTCTAATGCTTAATTCATAGCTCCCAAATGAAAACCTCTTTCCGGGCGTCTTGAAAACAAATATACAAAGGAAGACGTTGAGATACTAAAAATAATTCATGAGAAATTTTGAATACTCTCATGACATCACCACATTTGAAAAGAATGACAAACAATTTTTTAAAGATTTTATTAGGTTGTTACAAAAATAATGGCCGATTACAAATACATACATCTATTGTTGAAACATTATCAGTAGAAATGTTAAAATTAGTCAAAACACGAGCCTTGGGCAGCTATGCATCTCTGCCATCGATCCACGGGGTCATTTATTCCGCGTTGGTAAAAAGTTATTGGCTGTGATGCAACAAAATCTTTAAATGATGATTCCACCTCTTCTTTAGATCGAAAAATTTTACCATTTAAAATGTGCTTAAGTGCCTAAAAAATGAGATTCAGTAGGTGAAAGATCGGAAGAATATGGAGGATGTGGTAAGGTCTCGTATCACAAGTGACTATTTGGTCAAGAAAGGGGTCATTGGTATTACGCAAACTGAGCATCGAGCACACTTCAAACCGCTAAGTTTTTGGTGCTCATTGAGCTTATGAGGAACCCATTTATCGAGCTTTTTCACCTTTCCAATACTCTGTAAATGGCCTGAAATTGTTGCAATGACATCTCTCTGACACTTTGTCGTGGATGTTGCTCAACAACTACCTGCAATTGTTTATTGTCAAGACCGCATGTCCGTCCTCTACCTTCTTCATCTCTCTCATCTCCACTGCGGAATTTCTGGAACCACTTTCGTACTGTCCGATCACTTGTGGATTCATCTCCCCAAGCTTTGTTGATATTGTCAGCAGTTTCGGAGGCATTGTGCCCAAGCTTGAACTCATGCAACATAAGAAGGCGAAGGTCATGTTTAAGGCATGTTCATCTTTGAAGGCTCCTATTTTTCAAAAATACTTTCTATCTGAAAATAAATTAGATTTTATTTTTGAGCATACATTAATTATTATATATGCACAAATTCACCTGAAATAAACAATAAATTCTATGTTAAAATGACATTTCAAAACCGAGCACTTCAATCGGCCATTAATTTTGTAACAACTTAATATATAATCTTACTTGAAAATAACATTTTTAAAGGAGCTTTATACCATTGCTTCTTAATTACCCTGATGAAGAATTATTTATTCAATATATATTTATATACGTAGGCAAAACTATTTATTCATTGATAAATATTCTAAAGCAATTTCAGATTAATATTTACTCAACGTTGCTGAGTTTGGAAGAGGAGAAATAACGGAAAATAATAAAGAAACATTACAGGAAGAATCTACCGGCGTATTTTAAAAATCCGCATTCTAAGTTGTAGTTTTTGCTATGATTCATATAATTTTTGTAATGTAATAATCTGTTGTCATTAGATATGTAATCCCCAATTTGTTGCTGGAAGATTACATTTTTAACGAACCAACAAAAGAGCAACTGAAAGCTAAGATAGGTATTTATAAAGGTTCTGGAATAAAAAGTTAAGGATTCAATAATATTTGAAAGATGAATGAATCCATCAATTTAATTTTTTTTATTCAGAAAATTAGCATTTCTAAATTGGCTTTGGCAAACAAATCAAGGAACCATACCATTATATATATATATATATATATATATATATATATATATATATATATATATATATGATGTGGCTTGTCTTC